>JAVXUP010001131.1:0-277018 GCA_033070095.1 Escallonia herrerae
ATTGTTCCCAACCTATTCTGGTCGGACCCAATGGCCCGCTGGGGTCCCGCTTCGCGCAGACACGTCAACATAGTGAACGGTCAAATTTTCAGCGCATCGAACCGGTCAGCGCGCGCACACCCAAGACACGTGTTTTTCTTCTTCGCGCGCTTCGTGCACGACTTAGGCGCAATTTATTTCGCGTTAGCGTGACTCACGAGAGCGCGACCGTCACGCCGAGATCACCCGAGCACCTTTTCACCAAAAACTTCGGCCGACAGCACAACCAGAGCGACGGGGTCAAGAGGCAAAGGCCTTGGCCAACCCCTTGGGGTCGGCCTCAAGGCCATGGGGTCAGCCTCGGCCTCCATAGGGGGTCGGCCTCGGCCTCCATGGGGGGTTGGCCTTGGCCTTCCCCCCGGTTGTTCCCTCCTCGCGCAAGGTCCTATTCGCGCTTTGTTCGCTTCGTACACTTCGTATGTGACTTTGGCACCTTGTTCATCACGTGGGTACGATTCACGTTGATACGCTCGTCGTAACGCAATTTTCGGATTCGTCATTGCCTATCAAAACACCAACCGTCGGCACGCCCGAAGTTCACCAAAAGGAGGAAGGTGGCCTTGGCCTTGGCCACCCCTAGGGTAGGCCTCGGCCTTCCCCCAAAACCCCGGCTTTGCCCCCATTTTTTTGCGCACACTGTTCCGAACCATGTTTTGTGCTGGGCAAAGCTTACTAACGCGTACACAACAACCTCGTGACGTCCCTCATCCGATGTCCGCGACCGTGCATCGCTCTCGTGACGTTCGTCGCTCAAAGTCACGCGCTACCACCGAATGACCAGTCGCCGACGAACCCCGTGTCATCATCCTCAACTTTGTCATCACTACATATTGCACTCATTATTTTGGTATAACAGGCACACTCACTCACGTCCCGTCTCCGGGACACCCGACGCGCGCCCATACGCTGTCTCCGTGACGTTCGTCGCCGCCCCCGCGCGCCATGCTCATGAAGCGTGCCCCCGGCACCAAGTATTGCTCCACGACGTTTGTTGCCGCGCCCGTGCGCCATTCTCATGATGCCTGCCCCCGGCACCAAGTATTGCTCCGCGACGTTCATCGTCGGGCCCGACGACGTTTTCATGATGCGTGCCCCCAGCACCAAGTATTGCTCCACGACATTCGTCGTCGCGCCCGTTCGCCATTCTCATGATGCGTGCCCCCGGCACCAAGTATTGCTCCACGACGTTCGTCGCCGCGCCCGTGCGCCATTCTCATGACATGTGCCCCCGGCACCAAGTATGCTCTCGCGACAGTCGTCGCCGTGCCCATGCGCCACAATCATGATACAGGCCTTCGGGCATCACACTTATTCACCACACCATGCGCCCCCGCCATGGACGTGGAACATGCTTCGACCCACTCTCCAGAGTGTGCAGCATTCTGGGGGCTCCGTTCGTAGTACTCTGGCATGAGGACCCCTCGCAGCGGGATGGACTCGTTACCACAAAGTCATTGCCACCACGGGATGGGCTCTATACCACAAAGCCATCGCCGTCTTCATTCCGGGGGGCTCCGCTTGTAGTGCTCTGGCATGAGGACCCCTCGCAGCGGGATGGGCTCGTTACCACAAAACCATTGCCGCCATGGATGGGCTCGTTACCACAAAGCCATCGTCGTCACAATCACGGGGGGCTCCATTCGTAGTGCTCCGGCACGAGGACCCCTCGCAGCTGGATGGACTCGTTACCACAAAGTCGTTGTCGCCACAGGATGGGCTCGTTACCACAAAGCCATCATCGTCTTCATTATGGGGGGCTCCGCTCGTAGTGCTTCGGCCTGAGGACCCCTCGCAGCAGGATGGGCTTGTTACCACAAAGCCATCACCGCCACAGGATGGGCTCATTACCACAAAGCCATCGCCGTCACAATCACGGGGGGCTCCGTTTGTAGTGCTCCGGCATGAGGACCCCTCGCAGCGGGATGAACTCGTTACCACAAAGTCATCGTCGCCACAGGATGGGCTCGTTACCACAAAGCCATCACCATCACAATCACGGGGGGCTTCGTTCGTAGTGCTCTGGCACAAGGACCCCTCGCAGCGTAATAGGCTCGTTACCATAAAGTTATCGCCGTCTTCATTCCGGGGGGCTCCGTTTGTAGTGCTCCGGAACGAGGACCCTTCATAGCGGGATTGGCGACTCCTCAGGGACATTATCTCCGCCAAGGTGCCTGCGTGATTGGCCTACGTGCTCCGGTACTGGGGGCTCGCATCGGTACCCCTTGGGACTATGACCCCCGTGTCACTCCAAGAGAGGAGCAGGTCTTCGGAGGGCATCGCGCCTAGTCCACCTGGCCACTGGGCGTTGGGTCTTCCCCACCGCTGCCAGGCCTGTGGGATTCAGTAAGGGCTTGGATTGGTGGCTGGGGCAACGGCTTACTCTGATCATGTTATCGTGGTGTGGTCAGTCTTCTCAGACAGGTAGAGCGACACTGTGTTGGGCAAGCAACGCTAATTTGGGAGCAGGCAGTCCAACAGAGAACCGATATTTTGGGACCCCTGGTGACGTGTCACTCCCAGGGGATGACATGTGGCATTTTATGACATAAGCATGTTGTTTCCTATAAATAGTGAACTTTACAACTCAAAAAGGGACTTTTGGACGCATTTTGAAAACATCACTTTCTCACTCTAGAATTTGGGAGCTTTTGGATTCTAGTGAGAGAAACATAATTTTGGACCACAACATCGAACCTTGACTTGAATTATCGACTGCTGGCCCTGTTCATCTCAACCTCATCTCCACAGCACTGCCACTCCTCACGGCCTGTCTGGGAAGCCTTGTTCTCGGCCCTTACTCTGCCCTTGCTGTCTCTCACTTTGCATACTTGGAAGCTGACGCGGACTGCAGCCTTTGTGGCACCTCCACGTAGGTACGAACCCACTTTCCTTGGCATCATTTTGGCGACTCCGCTAGGGAGGTGAGCATCGTATTGCAGTTTGCCTATCTTCCACACTTAGGCACCATGCCTCCACGACGAAGAGTTACGAGGGCTACCAGCCAAGGCCTCATCCGTACCGTGCAAGAGGAGGATCACCTCGGTGAACAAGAAGGGACTAGTGCCATGCGTCTCCAAGACCAGCCACTAGCTGTCGCACCTGACATACAAGTTTCAGTCAATGCAGCCATCCAACAGTTCACGCCCGCTATAGCCAACCTACAGGACTCGCAGGCTACTCTTATGACAGTCATCATGGAAATGCAAAAATCCATGCAGGCGATGGCCCCCCAACAAACCCTTGCACCAGTCCAACCTTCCGGACCTTGGTTGGCTCTTGACGTTGCTCAGGCCCCAGTGTCGCGACCACCGCCGCCATAATCATCTAGACCTTTGGCGGTAGGACTTGCGACATCTTCGCCTCCTACAGCTGATGTGCTGCATCCTGTCAGGCCATCACGAAGACCTCAGGCAGACCTTGGACCCGTACTGCAACAGATTCACCCTATCACGGCCCCCCAGCCCATGCCGACACGAAGTTCATTCAAAACTCACGACTCCATTGAGATGGAGCCGAACCTTTACCTAACTGAACAATGTCAAACCACCGGCCAGGTAGTGGACATGTCTCGCCCACCCAACCATGCCCATATACAACTCCCACCACAAACCCCTGTCCTATATCAACCCTCTGTTGCACCTGCCCATCAAGTTGCTCCTTCTGGGGGCTCGCGGTATCCCAGCCAGCCACCTCCCTTTAACAGTCCATGACGACCCGTCTCCTAACTATGTCTCCAAGTTAGACTTTGATGCACTCATCCACCACTTATCACAAAATTCTACACCTGATCCCTCTGCCCACCTGACAAGCCATGCCACATATGCTAATGATATTGCCGCCATACCTTATCCCCCAAAGTACAAACAACTAGCTTTTGTGCTCTTCAACGGACGCAAGGGCAATGCCCGTGAGCACTTGATGAGATTTGCAGGCTCATTAGAGCAGTATGGTCCAGGAGACAGCTTGAAGTTGAGGGAATTCCACAAGTCCTATACATGCTTGGCTTATACTTGGTATCACCAGATCCCTGCGGGGACTGTCCATGCATGGAACGACATGGTTCGGCTATTTCTAGACAAATTCCATTACGAGGCTGATCCACCAGAATCAAGGGGAAGACTTAAACAAGTACGTGCACCGTTTCCATCTTAAATGCCTCGAGTGCACGAACTTCAGCAAGGACGAGACCCTAGTACCCATATGCATCAAGAACATGAGCGATGTATATCGAGTACACATTGAGAACCTACAGTTGAGGTCATGGGGACACCTCAAGGAAGCTGCCCGCCGCACTTATGAGTCGGTTGGCCCAGTCAAGCCATGGAAGCCCCGTCCACAGAATGCACTATTGGCCACGGCCGAACCATCTGGAGCTCTACTCCACAACAACCATGACAGCAACACTAGTAACAACAACCACAACCCCTACAAGCGTCACTTCCAAGAAGGGGACCGGTGCCCCGACAAAAGGAGGCAACGAGAGCCTGCCCCTACGTACCCATGTGATTTGAACACGCTGAAAGAGCTTTTGGTAGAATGGGTAAACAATGACAATAACTTCCACCTGCTGCCAATGAAAGCCAATGTCACGGAAGCAGACAAAGCCCAACCTAACTACTGCCCTTACCACCGTGCTGTCGGCCATCATCTTAAAAATTGTAATGGGCCACGAGATGTCTTTGCAAGGAAGGTCAAGGCAGGCGACCTGCAGCTCCGAAAGAACAATGACGTACGTCGACAGCCTTACCCACAACACTACAACAGCATAGAGCATCAAGTACTCATGGCCATCACCGATCATGTTAAGCCTATCAGCACCGAAGCCTCTAGGGAGGCCACCCCGATGGTCATATCATGTGTGCAGCCAGCTACCCAACCACAGTCCTCAGTAGTCCAAATGACAAAGATCAAAGGATTTTTTGATGAAATGGGGTTTTCCCCTGCCGCAAGAACTTACTTATCCAGCTGTTTGATTGAGGTCACCACAGGCCTCGGCCCCGAGTGCTTCGCCGCTCAAGCCGAGCTATGACACATCCCCTCTTCTGCATTGCTTTCCTTGAACGAGGACTAGCCACCAGCCGAATAGCATAATTGGCCCTTATTTTTAGAATGTACTGTTAATGACACGGGCTTTCGCCATGCCTTGGTAGACTACGGAGCTTCAATCAAAGTCATGCCCCTTGTTACCTTGCAACGAGCTGGCATCCCCGCACGGAAAATCATACGAGACCCAATCAAAATTTTAGGCTTTGGGAAGTGTCACCAATCAACCTTGGGCCATATCACTGTCAACCTTATGGTCGGGTCCGTATGTCATGACACCATTTTTCATGTGATGGACGGCAAGCCGGCATTCTACATCCTACTCGGCCGACCATGGATTCACATCAACAAGGTTGTGCCCTCAACGTACCTTTAGTGTGTCAAACTGGTGGCCGGTCCCGCGGGACACGAGGTAGCAGTGACAATACCAGCCACGAAGGCCCCGTTCAAGTGCGCAAATTTATACTTTACTGAGGCCTCCTTCTTCATCGAGCTTGCCGAGGATGGTGAGAACGCTGCTCACAACCACTCTGCAAAGCTGCCAAATTGGGATGAGCTATGCGGCAACAAAACTCCCAAGCCCAAAACAAAAAAGGGTAGCAAGAACGTAGCATCAACCTCAGTCATACCACCTGCTGCCAAGGCCAACCCCCCTCTGCATCTCCCAAGTCTAAGAAGCGCAAGCCTGAGCCAACCTTCCAACGCATCGTCAAGGATGGTAAAGTGATCTACCAGTTATGACGGTGTGCGGGGGCTCCAGGTGGTCCCTCATCTGACCCCCTCGACCCCAACCCGCTTGAAAAGACTGAATGATGCTGCATGATCGAGCATTACCCGCCAGCCGAGGAACCACGACACACTTACATTGGCACAAAACTTACCCCTGGATGAAGAAAGGAATTGGTTTCCCTCTTGCGTGAATATAGCGATGTCTTGGCATGGAGTTACAATGAGATGCTCAGACTGGATCATGCCTTAGTCACACACCATCTCAACATTACTACCGGATCCATCTCTGTCCGACAACACCTGCAGACATTCTGCCCTGAGCTTGAGTTGAAGATCAAACAAGAGATTGAATGCCTTCTGCAGGCAGGCTTCATTGAACCTATCACTCACCCAATTTGGCTAGCTAATGTCGTCCCTGTACAAAAGAAGAATGGTCAAGTCCGCGTATGTATTGACTTTCGGGACTTGAACAAGGCGTGTCCCAAAGACAAGTTTCCACTACCCAATATTGACATGCTTACGGAGGCCACCGCCGAACATGAAACCTTATCTTTCATGGACGAGTTCGCATGTTATAATCAAATTCGCATGAACCCTGACGATAGCGCCAAGACAGCCTTCCGTACTCATCATCAAGTCTAAGAAGGAAATTGATCATCTCACTGACCTCCGAGCAGTCTTTGATCGTTGTCGCCAGTACAATATGCGGATGAATCCGTTGAAATGTGCCTTTGGAATCTCCTCAGGCAAATTCTTTGGCTTCTTGGTCAGTCGATAGGGCATCGACATTGACCCTTCTAAAGCCGCCTCCATCCAAGAGATGCCCCCCCCCTACGAGCACCAAACAGCTGAAGAGCTTCCTTGGTAAGGTCTCTTACCTTCGTCGGTTCATCCCTGCCTTGGCCGAACTCATCACACCCTTTCAGCACTTGACACACAAGAGCGCACCATAGAGTTGGGGTGTGCCCCAATAGCAAGCCTTTGACAAGATCAAGTCGGTACTCATGTCGCCACAAACCATGGTGGTACCACAACGAGGTCTGCCCCTCTTACTATACTTGACCTCCACGCCTAGGTCCATAGGGGCTTTACTTGCTCAAGAGGTGGATGGGGTGGAGCGTCCTGTTTATTATCTCAGTCGGTCAATCAGGGGGCCCGAAGCCAATTACTCCGACCTTGAGAAGCACTACTTAACTTTGGTTTACGCCTCACAGAAATTCAGACACTACTTCTTGGCACATCAGATCACGCTCATCACCAAAGCTGATCCACTCCGCTACATGCTTACACGTCCCGCCCTGTCTGGTCGACTCACCCGTTGGTTGTTGTTATTGGTCGAGTTCGGCTTATCTATCAAGAATCCTACAGCTCTGCGGAGCCAAGCACTTACAGACCTCCTAGCCTTTTCCCATGCCATCAATATTAACCGACCTCGGATCAATTGCTTAGGGAGGAGACGGCCCTGATCACTGACATCCATGAATTGTGGACGCTTGAATTTGACTGTTCATCCACTAGAAAAGGTCTCAATGGAACACCCTTCCGGCAAGGGGGTGCCGGTATAGTCCTCCAGAATCCAGATAGTGTTACCACTTCCCTATCCTTCAAGCTCGCCTCTCAGTGTCTAACAATGAAGCTGAGTATGAGGCACTTGTCATTGGCCTCATGCTTGCCGTCAGTATGGGGCCTAAGGCCTTGTGTGTGAAAGGAGACTCAAACTTAATCATGAAGCAGGCTGACGGAGAGTTCGCAGTCAAGGAACCAGCCTTGGCACCTTATTGTGCCTTGGTGCAACACTTGGAAGGAAGACTTGGCCATATCCAGTATGAACATCACAATAGGTGCCACAATAGACATGCGGACAGCTTGGCCACGATCGCATCGAAGATGGAGATTGATGGTGAGCAGCGAATGCTAACCATCATCAAGATAACGGAACCATGCACATCATTGAACCTAGTCCCGAAAGACATTACTGCAGACTATTGGAGGCAGCCGATCGTCGACCAACTTAAGACGCCATCTCTTGCTTATGCCTCTACTCTTACAGACTTTTTAATGTTGAGAGATGTCTTGTATAGATGATGTCCCGGAGGCACTCTAGCCAGGTGTTTGGTCTCGGAAGAAGCGAAGCATAAATTACGGCTTGGCCATCAGAAGTGTTGTAGCCTCGACGGTCCCCCTCTATACTGTCGCCTCCAGCGTATGGGCCTCTATTGGCCATCCATGGCCAAGGATGCCTCAGATATCCAAAGGGACTTTCCGAGTGCTTGTATGCACCAGACAATGCGGAACTCTTGTCATTGACGTCGAAGCTGACTGGCATCAGCCTTTCATCCAGTACTTATCCCACGGGGTTCTACCACCTGACTGCAGCTCAGCACGATCCATCAAGCGCAAGTCAGTTAAGGATTTCAAGACGGAAGGCGAGTTGTTTCGCAAGGGATTTTCGGGACGCACCTTGCGATGCTTGCAGGGTGCCCAAGCAGTCGAGGTGATTAATGAAGTACACAATGGTGATTGCGGTGAGCATCAAGGCTCTCAGAAGCTATATGTAGAATTGCTAAGGTTGGGATACTACTGGCCAACTATGGAATCTGATGTGATCTCTCATGTCTGACACTGTCAACCCTGCCAGAGACACGCTAACAGGATGCACACACTGGCGTCCGACCTTCGTATGATCTTGGCCCCTTGGCCATTTCACTCTTGGGCTCTCGAAGCCATACCTCTACGACGAGCCATAGGAGGCGTCATTGCCAACTTCTTGCGCGATCACATCGTTTGTCACTTTGGTATCCCCCGATGTATTATATCAACAACGGCACGCCATTCATCAACGGGGATGTCCGAGCTGTTATGGAAGGGTACAACATCAACCACGCTACATCCACGCCTTATTACCCATAAAGAAATGGTCAAGCTGAAGCTTCTAACAAGACTCTACTACGGGTACTGTCATGAATGGTCCATGATGCGAGTGGTTCATGGTCTGAAAAGTTAAGCCTTGCACTTTGGGCTTATCGAACCTCCAAGCACATAGCAACAAAGGCCACACCCTTTTCCCTTGTCTATGGGGACGAGTGTGTGGTACCAGCAGAGATCGCAATCGCGTCAGCCAGACTTTACATAAGCAGTGGCCTTGGGGAGGAAGAAACCAGAATGACCACCCTTGAAGGACTTGATGAAAAGAGAGCCAATGCCTTGCGCTGTATGAAGAAGTACCACGAACAACTCACTAAGGCATATGGAAAGACTATGAAGCAACGGACATTCGTTAAGAGCGACCTTGTTCTCCAAGCTGTCAAACATATACGCGCCAACATGTCAGCCCCCAAGTTCACACCTTGAGAAGGACCACTTCAAGTGCGTGAAGCCAGAGACAACAGCTCCTACCTCCTGCTCAACACAAAAGATGAACAAATCACGACACCTATCAACGGCCGCTATTTGAAGAAGTATTATGCCTAACCAGCTGCAGATCGTTCCCCTTGCCCTACCCGCCTAAAGCTTAGAACATCCACACACATAGCATTTTTTTGTCCATGCACACCTGTTTATGACTTGTACCTTTTGCTGATTATCACAAGTTCTTACTTTACTCATGTATTGGCATTTTGGCCTAAATGCTATCAATGCAAAGATCATTTACTAGCCTCAACTACTGTATGTCATGCACTCTTTCACTTACGCATTGTTCACTAAGCCCCTTGCTATGGGCGGGGAGGGGGGAACCACAATGGGAAAACACCACATGGAAGACATACAAGCACATCAAAAGCTAAGCATCATCTCACAACAAACATAGGTACAAAATAACCACATGACTACAATATCCATATCAACCAAATGAGTACAAGCCAATGGTTCGGGGGGGGGGGGACACTACCGACCCCATGTCTTCTAAAATAAGAAAAATGCAAAGTACAAGAGATCTAATGTAAAGGGGCAAGCAAGGCACAAATAGGATCGGAAGTGTACGCTTCAATGTTTGCTGCTGCACCTAAAGATCTGACCATCTACTCTTCCACTCAGCTCACCGAACCCCTGTCTCAGTCATCTGTCTTTCTGCCTCTACAAGCTGGGCGCACAGCCCCTCAATTGCCTCAGTCACTGCAGCCATCTTGATATCAATCACGCATCTCTGACCCCGCAATGCGGCCTCCTGAACACTGATGAGAGCCAACTCCGTCACTACCTCAGCACTCTGGCCTCTCGATCTGATATAGTCCACCAGCCAGTCCAACTGGAAGCCGAGAGCTATAAAGGATACAAGCTCTGATAGATAATGTGATATAACTGCTGGAGTCCAACCCAAAATTAACACCGCACCAAGGGTAGCAAACCAATCCACGAGGGCTGTATACATCACCCTCGTGAATATAGCACCACGGACGAGGGCGGAATCAAGAAATGTCTCCGGGTGCCTCGCCCTGATCATCTCCAATTGGCGTACTACTGCACCTGATAACTCCATACCATCCCAGGGGATCGTGTCTGCCTACCGACATGAAACCTCCCATTGGCAGCACCAACCTCTGAAATACCACCACTGGCCGACTGCGCATCAACTGCACCATAGTGCATCGACAACAGTATATCACCAGTATCTGTGACAGTAGGTGTGTGTGCAGTAGCAAAAACATGATGAACTCCAGACAGAGCGTCTGGCTCCCTGACCGTCCACTAATCTGACCCCTTGAACATGTGGGAACCATCCATCTGACTACCCAACGGGGACTCGACTGCCTCAACTAGTACGGGTGACGGACTCGGACGACTTTCTGGCTCTGCCACATACTCGGCCGCCTGCTCTGCTGCAACGGCCCCAGCAATAGTATCAGTCTCCATAGGACGGACGTCACCAACAGTCTCAGCACATGGCTTATCGACCCCACAGCTCCCCTCAGTAGCATCAACAACCATATCCCCATACTCATGGAAATCATCAGCAATCGCTGTCTCGGCGCCGATCTCGTCGGCCTCATTGGCCGCTTCTACGTCCATATCATCAGTCTCACTAGGTGTGTCAGCATCCATGCCTCTGAACTCATCAGTCTCTGCCTCGGTATCCTCAGCTGTATCGTACGACTCGACACCCAAATCATCACCAAGCTCCTGACAAAAAAATGGGGAAGAACGATCTTAGCATATGAATAACACAGTGATCGGCGACTATGAAATAAAAGCAAAACAAAAAATGGTAATACTAACCTCAGAGTCAAAATACTCCGATACTTTTCGCGGCCTATTCGGCCCATGACTGTTGCCCGTTGAAGGACTCGCGCAGCCACGCCGCGCACTCTCCATCATTCCCACTCTCACTGACGACAGGGGACCTTTGCCGGCTTCCGGCATCCTAGGCACGTGGGCTGGCGCGGGCGCATGTGCTGCAATACCTCTACCACTGCCCCCCCTCGGGATCTCGTGTCGCCGCGTCTGCCACGACTGCCCCTAGCCGCATCCACCTCAAGAACACCTGTGATCAGTGCCATCATACCCGACTGCTTCGCCACCAGCAGTGACACCAAGCCCAATCCTCTATCACCAACAAAGACGTCGACTAGCTGCCTATCAGCTGGCTCCTACACCAACCACTCAGACCACGTAATCCGAACCCTCTCCCACCAATGAGCATACGCAGCTGTGACCATCCTGGTGGACAACGAACCAGGCCTCCTCCACTCGTTCGTAGTGCTATGGCACTCTCCCACCAACCAGACCACCCCGGTTTTTGCCACGAACGTGCCTTCCTCCACAGGGTATACCGGAAAGCCGTATCCATATCCCAAGGTCGGGAATAACCGCAAGAGGGCTCCAGATCATAGCCAAAGTCAAGAGACAAGCGGTCAGGACTATAGCGTGCAACATAATACCGACACACAGCTGGCTTCCCACTGTCATTAGTCAGTACTGGCAGCCATCCAGGGAAAAAGGCTACCAGCAGAGATATCTCGAGGTCTGTCAGGTCGGCTCTGCTGTGTAACTGTGAATCGATATCCTATAGGTGCATCCAAAGCAGAGTCCCATACAAAGAATGCATGTAGACATACAGACGGCTGTGGCACACATCTCGTACGTCAAACACCTGCAATAGCTGGCATGCAGGCCTCTTGCCACCGGCCCACACATATACTCGTCCTCCTGCATACCACTTCGCTACTACCATCGACTTCCCCGGACGCGTCATTGTCCACTTCCTTGGGCAAGGATGTACCTTCGGATACCCCAATGGCCTATACTCTACATAGCACTTGAACAGATACCTCTGTAAGAACATCCAGTCGACGTAGGTCGACACCTGATACTGCCCATACGATCTCTGCATGTCATTCACAAACTGGTCTAGATGCGAGTACAGCGTGCCCAAGTATATCTGCGTCAACCCAACACGTTTGCCTACGGCCATCCACACTGCTAACGGGAAAACCTTCTGGGCAATACCGTCCTCTGGTGTCCCCTTAAACACAAACCTACAAGTATATAAATGTGACACACATCACGATCGCCGACACGCATCACGATCGCCCCACCCTAGCATGATATGCAGCACAACACATAGCAGCATGCTACGCTACTCCTCTTCGTTCTTAATATGGATTTTTTTTTCTAAGTATATAAATCAATAGACTACATGTACAAGAACAATGCTACGCAGCATACGAGTAATGCAAAGATCAAAGTAATAGGACAGCGTACCTCGATAGAAACATGGCAAGGAAGGCAGCTAGCTCGTATCTCTCGACCCCTGTAGGCAGGCCCACTGTGGAAATCGTCATCCGACATCAACCTCTGCCAGGGCCGCATGACCACTGTGCCATAGAAATACTGAACCCACCCACTATATGTGCACTTACTATTGAACCTTGTCTCTTGCAGAATATTAATCAACGCCTTGACAGCCAGACATTCCTCTGCTGTCAACCTTAGTACGTGGGCATCCTCTATCCCGTGCATCGGTAGGCCGGTTAACCTCACGACGTCCAGCAGCGTCGAACCAATCCCCCCAAACTCTATAATGAAGGTATGAGTCTGTGAGCTCCATCTCGAAAGTAGTAATGTGAAGCTGCTAATGTCCCTGCCCGGCTTGACACTCTTGTATGTCGCCTCAATCGCAGCTACTAGCCCGAGCACCTCCAACCTCTCTCTCCAAGCTTCGCGCCCCATCATGTATGCACACCAGAAACTCTAACCTACCGGCATGGTATTGTGGTCCTTGAACATCACAGGCAACCACGGAATGTCCTCTCGCTCAGCCAACAAACTCGGAACGTACCGCGGTGACATTACTGGAGCAACCTCGAAGCTCAGTGCACGGACATACGGTGAAGGGACCATGGGGCCATCACGCATTGATGCAGAGCTCCATGGCGCCGAAAACAAGTCAGTAGACACCTGTTGTGCCAGCTCCCTCCACAGCCCCTCGAGGGGACACTCGGGCACCACACCTTTCCTGGTCAGTAACGCGTTACTACGGCTTGGCATCTGATCAAAGCTCCTCATCCCGTCATCATCGAAACCCAAAGGCACACCCGATTCGTCGGCCAACACCGTTACGTCCTCATTATCTTCATCAAGCCCGTCACCCCATAGCAACTGTGAATGTCAACTCTCCCTGCCATGATGATGCACACTTTGTTTCTTCCTCGACTTTTTACGCGATCCATCACCCATCGCCCCGTCGGCCTCGGCCCCCGTGGCCTCAGCCCTGTCGGCTTCGGCCTCCTTCCCCTTCTCTTTCCTCCTCTCTTCTTCTTTCCTTCTTTCTTCTTCCCTTCTTGTTCTCCTTTCTTCCCTCTCTTCCTCCCTTTTTCTTTCCCTTTCTTCCCTTTCTTCCTCCCTCCTCCTCCTTTCCTCCCTCCCTCCCTCCCTTCCTCTCCCTTCTCCCTTCCCCATTCCCACCCACGCCACTGCAACGCCTCACGTTGGCCTCAGCCAAGTGGCCTTGGTCAGCCTCGGCCACCCGGTCGACTGGCCTTGCGCCCTTCCCCCAACCCCCCCTCCCTTCCTCCACTCCCAACGTCGGCCTCGACCCCTCGGTGTGCCTCGATTGGGGCCGAGGTTCCTCCTTGAAACCTTCCTCCTCTTCCACCTCTTCCCCCATAGCTCTTACCTTCATGCATCCTTCTTGCTGCTTGGGTGGTCCTCAACCTCATGGATCTTCAAACCCTTCCTTCTCTCCTTCTTCTCGTCCCCTCTCTTTCTTTCCTATCTTCTCTCTATTTTTTTTGACTAAGTTTTTTCTGCTCTCTCTCTCTTTAAAAGTTTCCCCCCAAAACCCCAACAACTCTTTTAGCGCTCCTTTTTTTTTATTGCTAAATCCTTTTTTTCGCGTTTTTTTTTTCAAAGTCATACCATCCTTCTACGTTAATAATTTTAAGCCGCTATCTTTTTTCGCATTAACCCATTTCCGAATAAACTCTTCCTGCGCCCTTTCTATTTTTCCTTTTTTTCTCATGCTAACACTAACGGAAGCACATGCTTCATCTTTTTTTTCGCCGCTCCTTTTTTTTTCTCTCGATATTGCTGTTACGCTGTGAACGCTACCGCGTTATTTCGCAAAAAAAAAACTGAAAAACTCACAAATTTCACGAAAACCTACGCTCCATCATGTCTTTCGTTACAATAGCGACCGTTCTTCAAAATTTGACCCCGACAATTTTTTTTTGACGACCGACGCTTATGCGTGCGGTGCCCGCTCGGGTCGACCCTCCGCGCACACCACACGAAGGGGGCTTATGTTCCCAACCTATTCTAGTTAGACCCAATGGCCCGCTGGGGGTCCTGCTTTGCGTAGACAGGTCAACATAGTTAACAGTCAAATCTCCAGCGCAACAAACTGGTTAGCGCGCGAACGCCCAAGGCACGTGTTTTTCTCGCTTCGCACGCTTGGTGTACGACTTAGGTTCAATTTATTTCGCGTTAGTGTGACTCACGAGAGCGCGACCATCATGCCGAGATCACCCGAGCACCTTTTCACCAAAAACTTCGACCGATGGCACAACCAAAGCGATGGGGTCAAGAGGCAAAGGCCTTGGCCAACCCCTTGGAGTTGGCCTCGGCTCCCCAAGGCCATGGGGTAAGCCTCGGCCTCCATGGGGGGTTGGCCTTGCCCCCCGGTTGTTCCCTCCTCGCGCAAGGTCCTATTCATGCTTTGTTCGCTTTGTACACTTCGTAAATGACTTTGGCACCTTGTTCATCACATGGGTACGATTCATGTTGATACGCTCATCGTAACGCAATTTCTTGATTCGTCATTGCCTATCAAAACACCAACGGTTGGCACGCCCAAAGTTCACCAAAAGGAGGAAGGTGGCCTTGGCCTTGTCCACCCCTAGGGTCGGCCTCAGCCTCCCAAGAGGGTTGGCCTCGGCCTCCCCAGGTGGTTGGCTTTGGCCTTCCCCCAAAACCCCCTGCTTTGCCCCTTTTTTTTGTGCACACTGTTCTGAACCATGTTTTGTGCTGGCGCAAAGCTTACTAACACGTACACAACAACCTCATGACGTCTGTCATCCGATGTTCGCAACCGTGCGTCGCTCTCGTGACGTTCATCGCTCAAAGTCACGCGTTATCGCCGAATGACCTGTCGCCGACTGACCCGTCGCCGACGAACCCCGTGTCATCATCCTCAACTTTGGCATTACTACATATTGTACTCATTATTTTGGTATAACAGGCACACTCAACTCACGTCACGTTTCTTGGACACCTGACACGCACCCATGCACTCATCGCAACGCCCATGCGCCATTCTAATGATGCGTGCCCCCAGCACCAAGTATTGCTCGGTGACATTCGTCGCCGCGCCCGTTCTTCATTCTCATGATGCGTGCCCCCGGCACCAAGTATTATTTCGCGACATTCATCGCTGCGCCTGTGCGCCGTTCTCATGATGCGTGCCCCCGACACCAAGTATTGCTCCCCGATGTTCGTCACCACGCCCGTGCGCCATTCTCAAGACATGTGCCCCTGGCACCAGGTATGGTCTCGCGACAGTCATCACCGCGCCTATACGCCACAATCATTATACAGGCCTTCGGGCATCACACTTATTCACCACACCATGCACCCCCGCCATGGACGTGGAACATGTTTTGACCCACTCTGCAGAGTGTGCAGCATTCCCGGGGTCTCCGTTCATAGTACTTTGGTACGAGGACCCTTCGCAGCGGGATGGACTCATTGCCACAAAGTCATTACCGCCATGGGATGGGCTCATTACCACAAAGCCATTGTCATCTTCATTTTGGGGGGTTCCACTCGTAGTGCTCCGACATGAGGACCCCTCATAGCGGGATGGGCTCATTACCACAAAGCCATCGCCGCCACGGGATGGGCTCGTTACCATAAAGCCATCATCGTCATAATTATGGGGGGGCTCCGTTCGTAGTGCTCCGACACGAGGACCCCTCGCAGCAGGACAGACTTGTTACCACAAAGCCATCGCCGTATTCATTCTGCGGGCTTCCCTTGTAGTGCTCTGGTATGAGGACCTCTCGCAGCGAGATGGGCTCGTTACCACAAAGCTCGTCGCCACAGGATGGGCTCTTTACCACAAAGCCATCACCGTCACTATCACGGGGGGCTCCATTCGTAGTGCTCCGACACGAGGACCCCTCACAGCGGGATAGACTTGTTACCATAAAGTCATCGCTACCACCACGGGATGGGCTCATTACCACAAAGCCATTGCCGTCACAATCACAGGGGGCTCCATTCGTAGTGCTCCGGCACAAGGACCCCTCGCAGCGGGATAGGCTCGTTACCATAAAGCTATCGCCATCTTCATTCTGGGGGGCTTTGTTTGTAATGCTCTGGCACAAGGACCCTTCGCAGTGGGATTGGCGACTCCTCTGGGACATTATCTCTGCCAGGGTGCCTGCGTGACTGGCCTACGTGCTCCAGCACTGGGGGCTTGCATCGGCACCCCTAGGGACTATGACACCTGGGTCACTCTAAGACGGGAGCAGGTCTTCAGAGGGCATCGCGCCTAGTCCACCTGGCCGCTGGGTGTCGGGTCTTCCCTACCGTTGCTAGGCCTATGGGATTCAGTAAGGGCTTGGATCGGTGGCTGGGGCAACGAGCTTACTCTGATCATGCTACCGCAGTGTGGTCAGTCTTTTCAAACAGGTAGAGCGATGCTGTGTGGGGCAGGCAACAAGAATTTGGGAGCCGGCAGTCCAACGGAGAAAGGGTATTTTGGGATCCCCTAGTGACGTGTCACTCCTATGGGACGACATGTGGCACTTTATGACATATGCACACTGTTTCTTATAAATAGTGAACTTTATAACTCAAAAAGGGACTTTTGGACTCATTCCAAAAACATCACTTTCTCATTCTAGAATTTGGGAGCTTTTGAATTCTAGTGAGAGAAACATAATTTTGGATCATAGCATAGGACCTTGACATGGATTGTCGACTGTCGGCCCTGTTCGTCTCAACCTCGTCTCCGCTGCATTGCCATTCCTCACAGCCTGTCTGGGAAGCCTTATTTTCGGCCCTTACTCCGCCCTTGCTGTCTCTCACTTTACATACTTAGAAGCTGACGCGAACTACAGCCCTTGTGGCATCTCCACGTAGGTACGAATCCACTTTCCTTAGCATCACATATATATGGCAAACATTTTTCTATCGAACTTCGAGCCCAAAATGCAACTCTGGGACCTGATGTCATAAAATTTAATTGTGCCAAGTCCGTATCAAAAGCTCTTGTTCGGAGCCCTAGTTTTAGGACTCAGATGGTTTCGGCCCGAGTTCAAACGAACATTTTTCTGTCGAATTTCGGGTCCAACATGCAAATCTAAGAACTTGATGCCATAAGATTCATTACCTGAATTAGCTAAAGTATCATGTGATCTAGAAGCTAAATATTGAGAAGTAAAGAGCTACCTAAGAACTCAGTCGTAAGATCCTGGTGAACATCGGTTATGGTGTTGATAGTCTCCATAACGAAAATATGTGCCAGACTTCTCATGTAGAGGTGTGCTTGAGATAAGAAATGTTCTAACCTCACATCGCCTATTCCATTCCCTATAATGGTGAGATATTCTGCAATAAGGCATAAGCCAAGAGCCACATCTTTATTGTTAGCTCGCTTGTCATTGTATCCAAAAAGTATTCCATAATGGCAAAAAGTATAATGTTAATACCTCAGATAAAAGACTTGGCATGCTCAACAGTGATGAGAAGCTGCATGGAAAGAGTGTGATATCCGTCTTGAATTGTTGAACACTCAATGGCTTTCAAGGTCCACCAAAGCAAAAAAAAAATCCCCGTGTTACTTTCAAGGCTTCTTAACGGATGCCCACGGAAAGCAAACTCATGATGGCTCTTGGGCCAAAGCGCCCTTTGAGATGGATTTGGTCAACCTCGTTGAAAGAATCCCTGAAAGAATGAAATTGAGCTCAAAATTTTGGTGATGCTCTTCGGGTTTGGCCATTGGGATCGATTCTTCTGTGCCTAATTATGGCCCAAAAAAAAAGTGGACTTATCACATAATAGTTTGATCCTGATACAAAATGGAAAAGGAATTCTAATATGTTTAAAGTTTAAATCATACGGTAAACGAATGAATTGATGTTTCCAAAAAAGGCTTGTTGTTGAGCTGGCCGGTAACAGAACTTTCAAGTGTACTAATAAGTATTGTTGAGTTTGAAAATAACGCTTGTAATATCCCGCACTTTTTGGAATGATTTAAATAATTATCAGAGACCTGAAAAATAAACGGGTGTTAATTTTGAGCAATGCCTGGATATTAGTATAGTATGAGAGCTTAAACAAATGTTGGGGCAAAAATATAATTTTAAAAACTTTTGGGGTCATTTTGTAATTTTGGAAAAACTTTGGCGGCATAGATATAAATTATAGTTTTAGTGATGAAAATAATAAAATGAGTGATAGTATATACTTTTAGTAATGTCTAATTAAATTAATAATGATTAGAATAATCTTGGGGCTTAAATGTAATTACAAAAAAAATTAGGGTTATTTTGCAAATATGGAAATTTTGGGGGCTAAATTGTAATTTTTGAAAGTTGGACATTATGTATCAAACTTAGGGAAATTAGATCATAAGAAAGTGCCACTTTCTTTTTATTCTATGTGATGACTAATCAAGTTACTAGTAAATTAATGGAAAGAAAATCTTGTAAAAGAAATTGGAGTGCAAGAAATATAAAAATAAAAAAAAGAAGAAGAGAGAAGCAAAACAAAGAAAGAACAAAAACAGAGGAGAAGGAGATCAGTGGCTTCGGTAGAGAAGAAACAGAGGAAACAGTGAGTGTCGGTTCACAGTGGTGTTCACGACTGTGGTGTGTGTGTGTGTGTGTGTGTGTGTTCATGTGTCAGGGAATGTGTATATTTTGCGTAAGGGGTATGTGTGGTGTTAGTGTATGTGTAAAAGTAAAGGGGGTGAGTTTTTAGTAGGTTACTGAAGGGTTTAGTGTGTGTTTTTGTGGGTGTAGTGTGTGTTTATGCGATCTTGTGTGTGGTGTGTGATTCTGTGAATTGTGTGTGTAATTATGTGTTAGAGTATGTGTTGGATGTGTTAACATGTGTGGTTGGGTGTAGCAGTGAGTGGGTGTGTGAATTGGGCATACAAATGCTTCAGCAGAGAGGGGGAGTGTGAGGAAGATGAAGTGTGTTGTGTTTAAGGTGTAATACTGTGTGTTTCAATTTGAATAGTGTTTGTTTTTGTCGTTAAAGGTAGAAAATTAATTAGGCAATTTTAATCCAATTTTTTATAAATAGTTAGGACCGAAATTTGACAAAGTCTAAAACAGTAACACCCATTATTTTTATGAGACATACGCTCTGGAATTGTCTGAAATTTTTAATGTTCGTGAAATATGCTAAATTAAGGTATCGATTAGAAAGAATTATCAAAATGTTTAGCATCGAAAACCAAGCTATTTTAATCTAAAAACTTTAGAAAAAACTTTATTTTACTGAGATGTTTTATCATCTAAAATTTCATGCCATTCTAAGATTGATAGGTATTTTTAGTGAAACCGGCTTCTGAGCGTCTAGTCCGGACCCCAGTTCGGGGTTTTCAGAAATTTTTTTTCTAAAATACTTTTTAGCTCAAAAATAACTTCAGTATGCTTAAAATAGTGTTTAAGATGTTTTTTAGATTTTTTTCCATGCTGAGAACTCCCGGGAGTATTTTGGTAATTTGCCACCCAGAGGGGGTATTTTAATAATTTTACCTATAAAAGGTATTTTTGGGTAAATTCACACACAATAAGGTTATTTTAGTAATTTTACTTATGGGAAGGCTGTTTTGGTGACTTAAGTGTGAGAAGGGCATTTTGATAACTTTACACGTATGAGACATTTTGGTAATTTTACATACTCAGTGAGGGGGATCGTTCTGGGAGTATGCGTGAGTCCGTATTGATTTTATAATATCGTAGTGTAGGCTATGCTCTAATGATTTGATTATTCTATTTAGGTTAAAGTAATAGACTTTCCGGTTAGACTAGCTTAGTTTCGAATCTAGGAAAATGGTTTCTCTCTCCGGGTAAGGATTTATATTTGAATCCTCATTTCGTTAACTCGTAAGTATTCTTTTGATTTACTTATGGATATTGTCAAACAATGAGATGTGCATTTGATAACAACATGTTATTGTTGAGAAAACCCCAACATTGAACCTGAACCGGTTAATTGGAAATCCTATCGATGCTCGCATGTTGAGCAAATTCGATAATTGTTTGCATTCTTTCTTCCGAATTGTTGTGCCTAATTTGATAACTGTTTGTAATGTTCTTGCTATTTGTTTGTGATTATTTTGGAATTATGAGTGATGAATTATATCAGTATGCTTAATTATTGTTGAAACCTTAATTGTTCAGTTATTTGAATTCATGTTAATGCTTATTGTTAACACAAAGCATTGAATTTCTTGTTGATTCTATGATTGTGTTTTATGTATTGACCTGGGGGTCTATTTTGTGGGAAGCGTTACAAGGAAGGATTGTTACTGCTACGGGGAATGCAGGCTAGTTCTTTGATTAATGGAAATGGCTAATTATTCACGTGCATCATGTATGTGTACATCTGCGCGTTGCCTGAATGGCATTACAACTGCCCAAGATCAATATCGTTAAGTTCGTTTACTTTGCATCTTACACTGATTATTTTTGGAAAGTGATGTTTAAGTGAATGTCTTGCTATTTGGTTGGAAGGGATTAATTTGAAACTCTTCCCCATATTGTGATCAAACAGTTATGATTGTATGAAACCTGATATGGCTAAAATATAATCATCCAATCAAGCAATGACACGTGGAAAGGTTGACCCTGAGTCAACCGAAGGACCTGTATTCTGGGTAAGCTTTATTAGCTGCGAGAGGGAGACCTGGAAGAACCATAATGCTATCCCAAAGAGACATCATCCTAATCTCCAAAGAGTTCTGATAGGATCTCAATGGATCTCCGGACCTATCAGGTGAGAGTTAGAAGTCAAAAAGGAGTTTAAGAGCTAAGTCTATTAGAGGTAAGGGACGCCAGGTACGCAAGGACACAAAAACACCCAGTACATTTTTTTTTCTGTTCAAAGCTACACCCTTGTAGCGAGGTTCTGACTTTAGCATCGGAGCATCCTCCACCGGAACACCCCCGGTGGTCACTCCGTGTTCTATTTGCAGGTCCATTTCCCGGTTGTGGTTCCCGATCAATATTCTAGCAGTAAAATTTTGGTGCCATCCGTGGGACCGACTGGGAACATGGCTAGGCAATTGTCGTCCAGTACACCTCCAATCAGTCGTTCGGTTCACAACCGATGAACGCTATCCAGTGGCTCTCGCCTAGAGGGCCGATGTTTGACACCATCTCATCGACATTCCAGTGACGATCGGATCAATGTGACTTCAGTCACCCCGAAAATGAGTGACAGCTCTAAGGGAACTCGTTCTTTAACCCCTGTTATAAAGAAGGGGGACCTGCGTCACCGCTTGACCCGAAAACTGTTCAACACATCAAACGTGAATCTGACAAGGGAAATCCACGAACTTAAGGGTGTGGTAAACACCCTACAAAAAATGCTTGAAGCGGTTGCCCCAGTAACCTCCACCAATCAGCCACACCTGGACCCGAGTGATCTCCATTTGAGGTTGACCTTGAGGTCAAGCTATGGTCGGAGATACAGCTCGGAGGTCAATCCCACTTATCAACCGAAACAAGGGACGAAAAAGCATGTTACCAGAAGCGGTTCATGTTTCTGATGTGGAACGTCAATGGAAGGTAGCACGAATTTGTCTCATGTTTTAAACGGCAACGTTCAAGGCCGATTTTGCATGAACCAAAGACGTCGTCCCCAAGGACGAGCTCGTTGTCTCACATGAGGAGTGCACCCCCCAAGGGCAAGATTCTAATAAAACCATCTCTGGGCCTTCCCCAAAACAATTTACTCCCCCATGGGAGGATTCAGGGTACCCCTTATCCAAGACAATTGAGGAGGCGAAACTCCCTCCAAATTTTTGGATGCCGCAGTGCGATCTGTATGATGGAAGCGAAGACCCTGGTGAGCACGTCTACCAGTTCTAAAAAAATATGCTACTTCTCTAGGTCTCAGATGTCGTTATGTGCCTAGCCTTCCCAACCACTTTGAGGAAGGCGGTGCACCCGTGGTTTAAATCTCTTCGCCCCAGGTCAATCCATTTCTTCGCCCAGCTCACTGATTTTTTCCAGAATCATTTTGTGAGTAGGAAAACTCGGAGGAAGAATTTTGCGAGTCTCCTTAATGTGGTGCAAGAAAGAAATGAGTCTTTAGTGCGTTATTTAAGGCGTTTCAATGCGAAAACCTTAAAAATCGACAATCTATACGAGTCGGTAAAGTACACCGCCTTTTTGCACGGGCTTCGCCCCGCCCCACTTCTAAGTTTGCCTTCGCTGTAAATAAAAACCCCCCAGGGAACATGAGCGCCTTACTGAACAAGGCTAACAAGTATATCCGAGCTGAAGAGTACTTGGAGACCCACAAGGTAAATCGAGGGGACAACGGACAAGAGCCTGGAAAGCGAACTCGAGAGACAGTCCAAGAGATGGACGAGGCCCCAAACGTTCAAGAAGAGATGAGAGGCATCTGAAGGAATTATTTGATATGAAGAATTTGACCCCATTACATGCCAAGCCGTCACAGATCCTTCATGAAATCAAGGACCAAGAAATGTTGGAGAGGCCAGACAAGATGAGATCCGCACCAAGCAAGAGGGATAGAAATTTATGGTGCCGTTACCACAATGACCACAGCCATACCACAGACAACTGCGAGTCGCTCAAACGCGCTATAGAAGCTCTTGTCAAGCGTGGGCATCTAAGGAGATATGTCAATCGAAGGGATGGAGGGAGGGAGGCCACTCCCTTAGTAGGACAAGAAGAGGCACAAGAAAATACGGGATTCATCAACACTATCTCGAGAGGAATTGCCTCTGGAGGATCGTCCGGCCAAGGGCGAAAAGCTTACGCAACAGAGGTTTGCACCACTATGGGGCCGCTGGCCAAGAAGCAAAAAATGGAGACGTTCCCAACAATATCTTTCTCTGAAGAGGATGTAGGCGACATAAAAACACCACACGACGACCCGCTAGTGGTCACACTTCGAGTGGGAAACTTCGATACGAAGAGGATCCTTGTGGATAATGGGAGCTTAGCGGAAGTACTCTTCTACGAGGTGTTCAAAAAAATGAATATTCCATCAGATCGATTGCGAAAGATAGACACTCCCCTCTACGGCTTTTCTAACCACCCCGTGGTTTGCGAGGGGATCATTGCATTAGCAGTTGTCGTAGACACTCCTCAAGCTCAAGCCAAATTAATGTTGGATTTTGTTGTGGTTCGCGTTCCGTCAGCCTATAACGCAATCCTGGGCCAGACAGCTTTAAACCAGTTAAAAGCAGTGGTATCAGCATACCACATGAAAATGAAGTTCCCCACGGAGCACGGCATTGGAGAAGTCAAAGGTGATCAAGTGGTTGCACGGCAGTGCTACATGGCATCGTGCATAACCAAAAGTAACGAGACCTCATAATTGAAGCTTTGAGGGATGAAACAAAAGTCGATAGAGGAAAGCCAGCTGAAGACATCCTAGACATTGAGTTGTATCCATGTAACGCAGAAAAAATCGTGAGAATCAAAATAAGATTGGCCGATGGCCTCAAGCTCCAGCTTGTAAACCTCTTACGAAGTTACTCAGATGTCTTCACATGGACAACATCTGATATGCCAGGGATCGATCCCAAAGTAATCTCCCACAAGCTAAGCATAGACCCACTCGGAAAACTGGTCAAACAGAAGAAGAGGACGTTTGACCCTGAACGGCAAGAGAAAATCGAGGAAGAGGTAGACAAGTTGGTGGCAGCCAGATTCATTGAGGATATTTCCTACCTTGATTGGATCGCCAATGTTATGATGGTACCCAAGTCAGGTAACCGATGGCGCATATGCATCGACTTCACCGACCTTAACAAAGCATGCCCGAAGGACAGTTACCCACTCCCATGAATTGACATCCTTATTGATGCTACCTCGGGTCATGAATTGTTAAGTTTCATGGACGCCTTCTCGAGCTACAATCAAATAAGGATGTGTGAAGATGACATTCCCAAAACCTCATTCATCACAGAGCAGGAATTCTACTGCTACAGAGTCATGCCCTTCAGACTGAAGAACGCAGGAGCAACATACCAATGTTTGGTCAACATGATATTCCGAGAATTGATTGGGAAGAATATGGAGGTATATGTAGATGACATGCTAGTAAAGAGCGTCAAAGTCGATGCTCGTGTGGAAGACCACAAGGAGGCCTTCGATATTTTGCGAGCCTACAAGATGAAACTGAATCCACTCAAGTGTGCGTTTGGAGTAGCGTCTGGCAAGTTTTTGGGGTTCATAGTCTCCCAACGCGGCATCGAAGCCAACCCGGAGAAAATTGATGCCATTCACGCAAAAAACAATCAAGCAAGTCCAAGAACTCACAGGAAGAGTCGCCGCCACGGGAAGATTCATGTCTAAATCGGCGGAAAGATGCCTACCCTTCTTTAGAGCAATCCGAAAGGCAAGATATTTCACATGGACGGAGGAATGCCAAAGATCGTTCGAAGAGCTGAAGCAGTATTTGGTATCTCCACTTCTACTTACCAAGCCAATCTCTGGCGAAGACGTCTACCTTTTCCGTAAGCGAGGTAGTAGTAACCTCAGTCCTGATAAGGGAAGAGGAGGGCAAATAGAAACCCATTTACTACGTGAGTAAAGTCCTGTAGGACGTGGAAACAAGATATCCTCGAATAGACAAGATGGCCCTTGCCCTCATTACTTCAGCGAGAAAGTTACGACCTTACTTTCAGTTACATACAATCATCATTTTGACCGACCAACCTTTGGAGAACCTTCCCCACAGTCCAGAGGCATCAGGGATATTGGTTAACTGGTTGGTAGAACTTAGAAAGTTTGACATCCGATAAAAACCTCGTGTCGGATTAAGGCCCAAGCCTTATTGAATTTCATTGTTGAATGCACCCTGCCGAAAGACCTCCCACAGCTGATCCTCTCGAAAGCCTTGGACCCGTGGCTTCTTTATGTTGACGGCTCATCTAAGATAGGCGGTAGCAGAGCCGGTATCATATTGATCAGCCTGGAGAAGTTTGTGATCGAATACACTATTCGATTCGGCTTCAAGGCATCAAACAACAAAGCCGAATATGAAACGCTTCTAGCCGGAATAAGACTAGCACATTTACTAAGGGTGGACTCTATCTCCATACATAGTGACTCCCAGTTGGTGGTGAACCATATCTTGGGAGAATATGAAGCCCGGGATAAGAGAATGATCCAGTATCTTCAAGCTGTGAAAGCTCAGGCTGCCAAGTTTATAAATTTTGCGATCCACCACATACCCAGAGATCAGAATGCCCAAGCAGATTCTCTGTCAAGGTTAACTTTCGTGGACGTTTCCAAGCTTTCCTGAGCAGTATATGTTGAGCTCCTGCAAGAAAAGAGCATCCAACCCTTAGCCGAGGTTAACATAGTTGGACAGGAGCCATGTTGGATGGATCCGATTATGCAATACCTCACTTCGAGAACATTACCTGAAGAGCGAGGTGAAGCACGTAATCTGTATGCTAAAGATGCTCTGTATGCTCTTGTAGATGGGGTCCTTTACAAGATGTCTTTCAGTTTGCCATACCTCAAGTGCTTAAGCCCCAGAGAGGCGGATTACACATTAAGGGAAGTTCACGAAGAAATATGTGGGCAACACTTGGGTGGAAGAAATCTAGCCACAAGATCTTAAGGCAAGGTTACTACTGGCCAGGGATGCAAAAGGACACAGTCAGCTTCACGAGAAGGTGTGATTAATGCCAGAAATTTGCCCCACTCTCACACACGCCGACGATTCCACTTAACGTCTTAACTTCCTCAATTCCATTTGCACTAGTGCTGACACCCTTTAGTCAAGGATTTTAATCCCATTCCCCACTTCTCGTTATTCTAGAATTCTCAATTAAGTCATTCACCGAAGTTTGGAATTCACGTGGTAAAATTACCAAAATACCCATGTCTAGTGGCAAATTACCAAAATGCCTCCGGGGTCCACTATCGCTCCCATCACCTCAAATCAACTTCAAAACAACCTTACAGGTGTTTTGCCACCCTTTTCAAACTAAAAGTCCTTCAAAAAATTCTGCAGAGAAAATTACCAAAATACCATTATCTGGTGACAATTTACTAAAATGCCCCCACGAGGGTTCCCGGCACCAAACAAATCTCAAAAGCACTTAAAAACGTTATTTTTACCCTCCCGAAGTCATTCCTAAGCTAAAAAGTATTTTAGAAAATTTTCACCCGAAAATCCCGAACTAATGTCTGGACCGAGCGCTTAAAAGCCCGTTCGGTAAAAAAATAGTAAACAACCTCAGAATTGTCCAAAATCTTGGGAAAAGAAACATCTTAACATCCTAAGGTCCCCATAAAATTTTCGCGCAAAATCGCACTAGTTTGGTATTTTAAATTACACTCTAAAGTTTCACGGTTCCCCGTATTGGTTAACCACTTTCCAGCCCTCAGAAAAATCTGAAATTTTTTTTTCTGATGTAGATCTCCGAAAAATACCTAGGGTCTTTCTTTTGCACTTTGTCTGAATCTGGCTCTAGCTATTTATGAAATTGGATTAAAAACTGCCCAGTCAGTTTTCTACCTTTAGCGACATAAACAACTACTGTTCACATAAAAACACACATTGAAACACATTTTTTTGCACCTAGTCTTCTTCTTCTTCAGCCGAGACCCACCTGCACACACATACTCTCACAGTTAACCACTCCACCCTTTACACCCACACCATTTCACATATATCCGCCCTTAAATACAACATCTAACTCACTTAATTACACCATTTCTCATACAATTACACTCATAATCACACACTCTACCCCCTGTTACACGACGCACACTATTTCACGCTAGAATACACCCACGCACTGTCGGCCACACTAACAGGTGCACCAATCTCACTCATTTCATACTTACACTCTCATTAACACCACCTCCACTTATTACACATAATGTTCTCCACCAAACACACATAATTCACACTATCATACCCACCCGTAATACATATACACGCACTCTCACTATCAAGAACACGCACACGCACACGCAACCTGCAACATATTCATGGTTCACGCATTATAGATTTCGGCAATACACCAAATCTTCACCACCTTATTCAACTTTCCTCCTAAATCCACATTAAGACTACTATATTTCACAACACAATCCACATGCTCCCTTCATTGAGCTAACAGAACACCCACTAAGCATGGAATTTTCATACGTAATGTTTAAATGGCACACTAAAATATATAGAGGAGATTACCTTAACGCCCTTGTCCAATTTTTCTCTTCTTCTTTCTTCTCCCCGAGCTTCTTCTTCTTCTTCCCCCTTGTTTTCTTCATGCTTCTCTTCTCTGTTGTTGTTCCTTCTCCTTTCTTTTGTTTCCTTTCTTTCTTTCTTTCCTTCACCCGAAATCTCCCTTATCCTTACCATTTTAAATCAGCCAAAATGGCTGAGTCACCAAAGCTGGCAGGAGCTGTCAAGCTAAAAGAAATGGATTCCAACTACTTTTATAAAATTGCACGAAGGACCCCCCACATTTTACATATTTATAAAAAGAACCCCCAAAGCTTTTCGTAATTACAAACTAATCCCTCTTTCCACTTCCTCACACTTAGTTAACGCCCATATGACGTTACTTAAAAACAATAATCCCCGTTAATAAATCAAACTCAGCATTAAATAATTTTTCAATACTTTCAGGGTATCACATCACATATTTACATAAGGAATCCCAATTTAGTTATAACTTCTCGAGAATCACCGACTAAGTTTCATTTATTTCTCTATTACACCCATTTTTTTATCTATAGCTACTGCTATTATAAATTGTCGCTAATAATATTGCTCAAATCAATCGTCGCTAAGAACTCAAAAGAACATTACTCCTAGAAATTTTTGCTAAAGTAGTAATAAACGGCTAACCCTACGTTCGAGGCATTACACAGAGTGTGTGCGCGTATGTGATATAGTGTGTACAAATGATGGGTTTCATGTGTGGACTATTAAGGTCAGTAGCACTTTAGCTGAATTTTAGTTGTTGGCTAATGTCTTTGGATGGACTCTAGCCTTTCAACTGAACTAGCTTGTTGTCTTCTAATGCCCACACTTCATTCAACTGGCTACTGATGCACCTAATTTATTCATAAATTCCAAACTGGACAGCCATATACACACTGAAAAATCCACATATGCGTGGTCATACTGCATCATTTTTAATCAGCAAACCAACAACTGTTTAGAGATTGGAATAGGCCATACGTTAAACAAACACACACATAGAGTACACACAAATACGCACTTCGTTGCGCCTTGATTCTTGCTCGTGGGTTCTTAGGAATGCTAAGAATTTAACCTGAGTTGCCTAAGGTGTTGCCTAAGTTAAGGAGGTGAGTTTGTGGTGTAATTAGTGTGTAAAGTAAGTGGAAATGTATGTATAGGTGTAAAAAGAAAGAGGTGTGTGAGGCGTGTGAGTGGACTGCTGGGTTTTGGTGAGGAAGAAGTCGCGCGAGCGCGCGCACACGCACACACATAGAACGGAAATTGCTGAGAGTTCAATTTGAACTTAAAAGTGTCGCTAAAAGAAATTCTTTTCCAGCAGTTTCTTTCCCAATTTTTAAGACATATCTAAAAATTCATTTTGACAAAGTCTGAAAAAGTAACTCTTATTATTTTCATAAGGTCTACAATTTGTAATTGTCTGGGATTTTTCTGAGTCTGCGAAGCATGCTAAATGATTGTATTCAAACAAGGGATTTTGCTGTATTTTGAAATTGTAATGTAAGTTATTAAATTCTAAAACTTTAAAAGCAATCTTACGTAGCTAAGATAGTGTGCTTTCTAAAGTTTTGAGAGTTTTCAATGTCGATTTCCATTTTTAAAGCTGTTAGTCGCGTAGCGCTCCAGTAGATATCTTGTAGCGCTTTACTATTACAAAGTTTACTAAGCTACTTTTAAAGGCCATTTTCTGAACAGATTTAGGCAAAGTGCAAAATTAAAACTCCTGTTCCCATTGCAAAACCTTCGATGTAGAGTTTTCTTGCATTTTTCTGGGCATGGGAAGGGTCTGAAATTACTTTATTTTGAAACAGGTTTTTAAATTATTTGATAGAGTAAAAAAATTATTTTTTGCCATATATTTTACAGTGATATGATCTTACTGAGACACTTGAACATCTGAAATTTCGCTGTATTCTGATGTCATTTGATATATTTTTGAAATAGGAATATTAGCGCTCAATTTAAGGAGCGTTTTAGGGTTCTGAACGGAGAGTTTCCAGAAAGGTCATTTTTATCCCAAAAATCCCACCTAGTCATTTAAAAATATGTTTGGGTTATTTATGGATGTGTAATGGTACGCTAGGCATGGGGGTAATTTGGTAATTTTATCCAAATCTAGGCGTATTTTTGGTAATTTCATTCACTCGGGAGAAATTTAGCACCTAAGCATGATTGAACGGCAATAAATAACATCTGAATGGTTTATTCTTTAGGTTCTGATATACAAGAGTTAGGGCAAGCTTGGGAACAAGAACAGCTTAGCTATCCAGGTAAGTACTCCTAGGGGTGAGCATTTAAACCGTTGAAATCTATCCAATCGTGAAAACCGAACTAACCAATCCTTCTATTTCCAAACTGATCTAAAATCAATCGGTTTGGTTTTTTTTCTCAAACCATACATTCAGTTCGGTTTGAATTTTTTTTAACCAAACTAGAGTTGTCAAATGGGCGGGGCGGCCCCCAGGCTGGCCCGGCCCGGCCCCTTTCTGGCCCGGGCTGGCCCGGCCCCTTTGATGAACAGTGTTGGCCCGGCCTTTTAGGGCCTGGGCCTGGGCCAGGCTTATATTTCCCAGGAAAAAACTCGGGCCAGGCCCGGCCCGGTTTTGGCCCGGGTCAGGCCAGGTTCAGGCCCGGGTTTGGCCCGGCCCGGTTCAGGCCCCCCGCTTTACTTTTGAAATTCCACTTTTCCCCTCCCTTTCCCCCCAATGGATTTATTCCCCTTTTCTCCCGTAAACAGTATTGAAGATTTAAGTAATGCGGAGAATAATAATACATCTTAAAGTCTTTGATTTCTTTTCTTTAGTGGTCATGGGATCGAATAAATTTTCAACATCTTTATGTATTGAAATTGCTGACCCCAATGCATTGTGTACCCCACATTTGCTATATTTTGTCAATTTATGTTACAATTTGAGTGGGCTGGAACTTGGAATTTGTTAGGGACGCTTTAATAAAGCGTCCCTAACGGCAAATTACCATAATTAAAAAAACCCTTACCTTGAATAACAAGAAAATGCCAAAAAAATAAATAAATAAAAAGAAAATTGGGCCCGGGCCGGCCCAAGCCCGGCCCTAAATGTTGGGCCTAGGGCCTGGGCTTGGACCGGGCCCAGATATCCTCAGAACCAGGCCTGACCCGGCCTGGTTGGTAGCCCCCTTGGCCCTGCCCCGGCTCGATTTGTTGGAGGCCCGATGGGCTTGGGCTGGGCAGGCCCAAGCCCGGCCCATTTGACATCTCTAAACCAAACCAACCGTATATAACAATAATAATATAACATATCTGTATTTTTACCAAATCTTAGTTATTTTTTAATAACCCTAGTTATCTAACCACTCATATAAAATGAGATAAACCGTAAATCTCTTAATGTAATATACATTTTTCATTCATCGCCTACATCTTACTAAGTGTTAATACTTATGATAAAAAAAATTAGTTTTTTTGTAGCTTATTAATATGTATAAGTTATTAATTTTTTGGCTTAAACTTACACAAAATTGAGTTTGGCGCAAACCGTTCAAACCGCATCGTTCAATCCGTCCAATCAGCATAAATCGAACCGTTGAAACTGAACCGTTCAATCACGATTTGGTTTTTTTTTTCCAAACCGAGGTTGATCGGTTCGATTTGGTATTCAGCCTCCAAACTGAACCGTGCTCACCCTGTACTCTTGCTATGTTCCTTCGTATACTATATTTGCAAAATATATAAACGCATACATTATTTATTCAAATAAAAGTTTTTGAACCTCTTGTACTGCATATGTGTTCTTGTTAAATTATTTGATGAGAATTGAGTTTAAAATGCCATGAACTGTTCTGTGAGTACTTGATTTAAACTCGATACATGTTGAATGAAATGGTAAACTTTACTTGGTTATTGTGCCCCATATCCAACGAGAGAAAGTTGGATTTCGCATCCTGGGCAATAGGGCTTGTACGTTGATGCACATTATTGTTGCTTGTGGTTCGCCCTTGTGACCACATAATTATTTATCTCCGGTGTAGGAGGGATTGCGGACCCTAGTCATTGTGGCTTGTACAGTGACCGGAACACACCTAAATTGTGATTATTTGTGATACATGCTAATGAGCTTTCTTAATGTTGTACTCCGGCTTGGGGACCTTTTGTGCAAGTGTATATATTTTTATATCTATACAAGGAAGAATATTTTAGTGATGGGAATTCTGAGTTAAAAAAGAAAACCATGGCATGTTTTGAAATCCTCAAACCTATTTTAAGAACATGGTTTGTATACTTATTGGGCTTTCGCTCATTCTTATTTTCAGGTGATAACCTAGAAGAGGCGGATCCTTATGAGCAACAAGAGGAAGGATCACCCGATGAGAACCATTACAATAATGAAGTTCTATTGGTTAGAGAATTTTTAGTTTTATAGTAGCTATTATGGAAGAACTATTGTAAGGAACTTAGGTCTCCTCGTATTTCTTTGTAAATGTCAGGGACATGTGATGAGTGTTTTTAATTTGAATATTGAAGAATTTCTAAGTGAGACTCTTAATGGCCAATTTAATTGTTGTAGAATTTAGTAAATTGGATTGATTTGAGTACAGGTTGTAGTAGGCCTGACAAAGCCCTGGTGAAGGCTTAGTGGGTCTGTAGCAGGTCACAAGCCTAACTTATGGGCTCACCTGTGGGTTCGGATCGTGACAATTCCCTTCTGGAACTTGTTATATGTGATTGTAAAATTCCAAAGGTTAGTGAGTTAAAAATTTTGGGAATGTAGCTTTTGAAGTTTAAAGAACATTTGGAACGAGGAACTGAATTTCAAACATCATGGTCATCAGGTGGTGAGCATATGTGACCATTAGAGCATAAGTGATGATTTGATAAGTTCGAACTTAGCGCTACGATTTGAACGGGACTTGTGACGTTTGGATATTCATGAGACATGAACTTTGGTACGGAGTTTAGGTAGTTCTCAGTTATTAAGTTGGTTCATATCAAAGTTATGTAGCAAAAGCGTAGTGCTTGGACGCTTTAAATTTGTGAAATTCGATGAAAATTTTCTTATAACGAGGGGAGAATGTAATGCCCTGGTCTCAAATTGGGCTTACGGCCAGTTGTGATGAACTTACTTGCACCTTTAGCGACTATTGTTCATTTGGTGAGACTTCATTATTTTGCAATGATTTAATTCTACAAATGAAGAAAGAGTAAAATGTAGAGATATTCTAGTATGGACGAGCATGCGATTAAGAATACTAATATTTGTGGCAATTTCTATTTGTGGGCTAAAGTTTGTTAAATGCATATCTGACAGCAATGTGTTTTTTGGCATTTAATGCATATACAGGTTTGATTTATGATAAATTCACGCAGTTCAAATTAGGCATGGCAATGGGGCGGGTCGAATGCGGGTTTCATAATACCCGCACCCTCCCTACCACACCAAAAATTTAACTCTGCCCCGCCCCGCCACGCCATCGGGTTGGGAGATGATGATACCATCTCCGATCCAATGGCCTTTTTGGTAATCCGACCTTAACCCGATCTGCAGTTTGCAAACATCGACGAGCTGATCAGAAACTTCAGTCCCCACCTGCTTGGCTTTCTTCTTCGCAGCCTTACAATGCTCGGGTTAGAGCCCAATAACACCACAATCACCACACAAACACAAAGACATTACCAAAACCCATTCATCCTCAACTAGAATTCTAGTTTTTGAAAGTGCAAAATAAGAAAAAATAATCCACAATTTGACCACAATTGAAAATGAAAAATAAGAAACTGAAACTGCAAAATAAGAGTGCCTAGTCTTGAGAACTACTGCTTGGCTTTATGTGAACCTAATCCTAAAACCTTTGTGGTACCAAAGCACTGTGATGCAGACTCCATCATCTTTGTTGCAAAGGGAGAAAGGGAACAATCAGTTTGGCGAGTCCTGACGAGAGGGAGAGCTTCAACCTTCGTTGTGGGGACATCTTTGGGGTTCCATCAGGGGCTACTGCTTATTTGGTCAACAGTGACAATAGTGAGAAATTGCAAAAGGCCATGGTTAGAGGGTGCGCCAAGGCGACGGCAGAAGGCGGCGATGGAGGAAGTGACGGTGGAAGGAGACAACAAAGGAATGATGACCAGCGACCGTGACCGGCGACGGTAGAGGGCGCCAACGTTTCTGGACATGCTTGGATGCGGCGCCTTAGGAAAGAGAATGGGGAGATTGATGAAAAGGGGCTAGGGTTCTTTGTACATTATATACAAGGAGATGGACGGCTAAGATTAAATGTACATTAGGAAATAAAGCGGGGCGGGTCGGGTCGGGTTGAGAGGCAGATTCACTCAAAACCACACCTGCCCCGTACCCGCTGCGGGTTATGAAATTAAATACCAAACCCGCCCCATGACCCGATTATAGCTAAAAAAATCCGCTCCTATAGGGGCAAATATCCGCCAGGTGCGGGTCCAATTGCCATCCCTAGTTCAAATGTTATTTTAGCGCCAGTTGTTATAAGTGGGTATTATTGGATCTTTAGTAACAATTTTTGTGAGTGACATTATATGAGACCTTTAGCGACAATTTATAATAACCGAAAGTTACAAAATGAAGTTGGGAGCAATAAAAAAAATTAACAAAACTGAGGGGGTGACTTAAAATAGGTCAGTCTCTAGTTAATTCTTTCATTAAATGGGTATATATACATAGAAGGTCAACACAGGAAGAGGGGGGGCAAGAGAGAGAGAAGGCATTCTCAGGTGTCTAACTTCATACTGGTTGGCTTTTCCGATAGCGATTGGGCTGGTTGTTTAGATGAAAGAAGAAGCACTTCTGGTAGTAAGTTTAATTGTGGATCTGGGGCTATCACTTGGACTTTAAATAGATAAGCATTAGTGGTATTGTCATCATCAGAAGAAGCAGAGTATATGGTTGTAACTTCTTCACCGTGTCAATCAGTATTGCTGTGGAAATTGCATGAAAATCTTCTTAAAGATCAAACTGGAGCAACTAAGACTTTTTGTGATAATGCATCAACAATAGCAATTAAGAAAATCCAGTTCTTCATGAGAGGTCAAAGCATAAAGATATCGCATCATTTCATTTGAGAGAAGTTTTGCAGTACAAATGAGCAAGTTGCAGACATTCTCACAAAGTCTTTGCCTCAAGAAAAGCATGTCTACTTCAGATCAAGTCTTAGTGTGTCCCAATTTGAATCAAGCGGTAGTGTTGAAGAGTAATTTTAAGTTTGAATAAGTCTCTATGATGAGTTAAGATTTTTCTGCCTCTTTCCTGATTTGTTGATCTCCCGTCACGGGAATTGAGTACTCAATTTGACTACCATATCCCTCAACCTCTATATAATCTTTTAAGTGCCTAGGAACTTCTTAGTGGAAACTTACACAATAATCAAAAAACGACTTTGAGATATACATTTTGAACGTTTTCAAAGGCCTTGAGTCTAAACACCTCGGCCTCTGTCTTTGGCTTTAGAATCGGTGTCGTTCAATAGCTCCTGTCCAATTGCAGCACATTCACCATCCACGGCCAAAAGGGAATGTTGTTGTTCACTAAGTGATGTATCAGAAAATCTCCTTTGAGCTCAATAAAAATCTGCTTGCAAACAGCTTCTTATTCCTCTTACAGTTCCATTTTCACCATTCATTCTGCCTACATATCTTACTTTCCAAATTCTTATAATATTTTTGGGTGTTGGAAATGCACATGTGATCCGTGGAGTGTGTTCTCTGAAATGATCAGATTGGTAGTGTTGAATTTTGACTGTTAAAGATCTAATAACATGTTGTGTGAGAAGTATCCGTACGTAGTTAAAGGTGCATAGCTAAGATGGACTGGCAACAACCTTGATGGAAAATTCGGAAGACGATTCCTTATCTCCAAGATGCCTGGAAGAAACACTAAACATAGCAGCATGGCAGAGCTCAAAACACCTCTTCTTACGAGTCGCAGCAACTAATTTCAATAGTTCAGCTACCAATATTAAGTAAAAAGGGAAGTTTGTGTAAGTTTGACTTCCTTAAGGTGCGAAGGTGTGTGCGAATAGTGCGACTGCTTTTAACCTCTATCTCTGTCCAATTTTTATTCTCTTCATCCCTGGGAGGCTGATGGTCAGTACGGGGGTCATCTTTATGTGGTTTCTTGGGTTTGATTTCGGTGCTTTTGTATAGTTTTCCTCTAGTGTTTATCTCGTCAGTGGGTTACTTGAGTTTGTGCTGAATTGGGTTCCACATAGTAGGTGTACTCCATCTGGGTTTTGATTAGTGGATTGGCTAAGTTTGTGCTTGCTGGGGGTATTTATTGTGTTTTAGTTTTGTTTGCATTTTCCAAATTTGGTTGAGTTTTGGAATGGCAGAATCAGGGATCGACTCGGCGTATCTGGAATCTCCACACTCACTTGCTCAGTATGGCCGGTTATTGCATTTGGAATCTGAGGTGATTGCTCCGCGGCAACAATTATGGGTGAATACTTTGATCGGCCAAATTTATGATTCTCGCTAGCTCTTCGCCTCCTTACTCCAACATGTTGTGGATCAATTTTGGAATCTGCAGGGGAATGTTCTGGTTGAACCTCTGGGCAGATTCCTTGCGTTTCCTTTTGACCTTAGCTCTGACTTGGAGGTGGTTCTGAAGACAAACCTTGGAACGTGAGGGGGAAGCTATTGCTCTTACAGCGCCGGAAGCCCATAATGGCTTTAGAGTAGATCAAATTTTCTCATGTGGACTTATGGGTACAGCTTCACCATGTTCCTCTGGAACTGTTTTTCTATAATATGGTTAGAATGCTTGGCAATGCGTTTGGTAGACTACATGAGATTGACTGGTCTCTGATTAGGCAGCAGCATCAAAATTACTTTTGTTAAAGAATATAGTAGATTTATCACCAAGTAATAAAGAAAATAATCAAAAACAATAACAAAAAATAAAGACAGACAAGACACAAGATTTATATGGTTCGGTGAAAGCGTAGTCCACAATAGTAGCAGCGATTTTTCACTATGTTTATCACTGGAGATTACAGATCTCAATCTCTCTCAATCAACATTCTCAAAGAATGGCTCTTTTCTCTTATCCTTAAAACACAATACAAACCAACATACACACACACACACTTAGAGATAAATAGTAATTTTCTCTAAATAACCAATGAGTGACAAGACTTATATACTTAGGGTTGTAACCTACTATGAATAACTAATGTGGGACTCCCACACATTCTGGGTTTTTTTTATCCAAAACACATTATCACAAGTCTCCACCTTAGCTTAGATAAAACTAGCCACAAACAATCTGAAAATATTACATGTTGCTATCACACCTACCCCTTAGGGCTGCACCTCATATACTGTTGATACCTATTAAATCTAAGCAATGCTTAAACTTTATCTCTGAAATATGCTTTATCATCATGTCCGCTGAATTTTCAACTGTGGAAATCTTCTCTACCATAACAGTACCCTGAGAAATCACATCCCGAATAAAATGAAACCTGACATCAATGTGGTTGGTCCGCTCATGGAACATCTTATTTTTGGTCAGATGTATGGTACTTTGGCTGTGTAGTAAACAGTGCTAGACTCCTGCTTCAAACCCAAATCACCAACCAATCCCTTCAACCAGATAACTTCCTTCATTGCTTCAGTTGCTGCTATGTACTCAGTTTCTATAGTGGACAAGGCAACAATAGTCTGAAGAGTAGCCTTCCAACTGATCACACAGCTCAAAAAAGTGAAGACAGAACCTGTCAAAGATATCCTTCTATCCAAATCTCCAGCGTAGTCTGAATCCACATATCCAACAACTCTACCATTCGCATCACTGCCCCAATGGTAGACTAAACTAGTATCCGTAGTACCTCTCAGGTACCGAAGTATCCACTTCACTGCCTGTCATTGAGCTTTCCCAGGATTACCCATCTACCTGCTAACCACATGAGAAATGTCAGGCCTCGTACAAACCATAGCATATATGAGACTGCCTACTGCACTAGCATATGGAACACATGACATGTGCTTCACCTTCTCCTGGGTCTGTAGGGAATCAGCTGCTGAAAGCTTGAAGTGTTTCGCCAAAGGAGTAGTCACAGGTTTCGATTTTTCCATACCAAAGCGCTGCAGTACTCGATGAATGTACTTTTTCTAGGACAAGTACAAAATTCCTGCAGGTCGATCCCTTTGAATCCCCATCCCATGTCCTCTTTGTTGCACCCAAGTCTTTCATCTCAATTTCCCTTGTTAACTGCCCTTTTCAAACCATTGACATCTGAAATTGATGTTGCAGCAATCAACATATCATCAACATAGAACAACAAGTATATATGAGAACCATCCTCGAGCCTCTACTGATACACACAACTGTCATAGGCACTCCTGGTGTAACCTCTCTCTGCCATGAAAGTGTCGAACCACTTATACCACTGCCTTGGAGATTGCTTTAATCCATACAAGGATTTCTTCAACAAGCAAACATGATCTTCCTTACCTTGGATCACGAACCCCTCAGGTTGACGCATGAATATCTACTCTTCTAACTCACCACGTAGAAAAGTCATATAGAGCAACCATAGCAAGCAACACTCTTATCGAAGTAAGTTTTACTACATGAGAAAATATTTCATTGTAATCAATACCTTTTTTCTGAGTAAAACCCTTAGCTACCAAGTGTGCTTTATACCTTGCATCTTTTGTTCTAGGAATTCCCTCCTTCTTCTTATAGACCCATTTGTAACCAACAATCTTCTAGCCCACATACGGTTTCACATATTCCCATGTTTAATTCTTGAAAAGAGATTCCATTTCCTCACTCATAGCAACTATCTACTGCACTGATTCCATGCTTTTGATGGCCTCTTTGTATGTAATAGGCTCTTCAACCTCAATACTCTCTGCCATACTAAGAGCATAAGCAATCATATCCGCATATCCATGCTTCTGAGGAGGTCGAATTTCTCTTCTCGGTCTATTTCTAGCAATGTTATACTGATGTTCCTGAGGTCCTTCATTCTCCTCGATAGAATGCGAACCATCATCCTCATCTACAGGAATTATAGGCAAAGAATTTGGAGCTCGAACCTCCAGCTCCACCTTTTCCCTGACACTATGGTTTTTCCCTGCATCAATCAACTCCTCCTTCTTCGAAAGCATCGAAGACTGATCTGAGGTCACATCTCTGCTAATTAGGAACCTGGATGACTAAGAATTAGGACACCACAACCTGTACCCTTTTACCCCACTTGCATAGCCTAAGAAAGTGCACTTCGTTGCTCTCAGCTCAAGTTTACCATCATTAACATGAGCATAAGCAGGACAACCAAATATCCTCAAATTTTCATAATTAGTATGCTTACCAGACCAAAATTCTTCAGGAGTCTTGCAATCAATTGTAGTCGATAGATACATATTTACCAACTATGCAGTTGTGTTAACAACTTCTGCCCAAAATTCCTTTGATAACCCGGCATTTGAAAGCATACATCGAGCCCTCTCAAGGAGAGTCCTATTCATATGTTCTGCAACTCCATTTTGCTGTGGCGTTTTTCTAACAATGTGATACCTCATTATGCCTTCATTCTTATAGAACTCTGTAAACTTATCCAAGCAAAATTACATGTCATTGTCAGTCCTAAAGCATTTAATTTCTTTGTCGGTCTGTTTTTCAATCACCGTTTTAAACTGCTTCCACTGAACAAAGACACCACTCTTCTTTTTCAGAATGTAGACCCTAACCTTTCTTGAGAAGTCATCAATAAAGGTTAATATATATCTTGCACCACCCCTTGGAAGGAAACGAGGGAAGACCCCAAAGATCTGAATGGATATAATCAACCGTACCTTTGGTGGTATGAACAGCCCGACTGAATTTTACCCTGCACTACTTCTCAAAGACACAATGCTCACAAAATCTAGCTTTCCAGTTTTCTTGCTTCCCAGCAAACCTTGTTTGCTCAGTACATCCATACCCCTCTCACTCATATGCCAAATATGCATATGCCAAAGCTTGGTAGTGTCAGAATCTATATCGAAAGATAAAGCTATTGTTGGTGCTCCTGTAACTGTGCTACTCTGCAACAAATAAAGACTATTTTGTTTTAACCCCTTCATCACAACAAGAGCACCCTTCATCACAACAAGAGCACCCTTCATTATCCTTATAACTCCACTTATAGCCTGATAGCTACAACCATTAGAGTCAAACGTACCCAAAGAAATCAAATTTTTCCTCAGCTCTGGAACGTGCCTGACATCAGTCAAAGTTTTCACAATATTATCATGCATCCTAATCTGAATTACACATATCCCAACCACTTTATAGGCGACATCGTTTCCCATAAGAACTTTACCACCACCAAATGAGCACTAAGTGGCAAACCAATCCCTATTGGGACACATATGATAGGAGCAACCCGTATCAAGAATCTACCCTCCATCTGAGGAACTGATAATGACTGAGAGAACATCCGCACCATTAGAATTATCTTATGCTACTCCAGCATCAGTCATCTTGGACTTATTCTTTTTCTTTCCTTTACGCTCAAGACAATCCTTTCTATAATGTCCTTCCTTGTGACAATGATAATACTTAAAATTTTGGTCTTTGACTAAGAACTCGATCTTCCTTTATTTATAGACCCAGCATGGTTAGTGCATCAGCCTCGAGCCATCAGACCATCACCATGTTCCTCTATCCTATTTTTTGAAACTTTCTTCCTTAATTACTGAGAATTTATCACAGTCTTAACCTCCTCCATGGAGATATTGTCCTTCCCATATAATAATAAGGTAGTAACAAGATGTTCGTATGATAGAGGTAAAGAACACAGCAACAATAAAGCTATATCCTCATTTTTTATCTTGATATCAATATTTTTTTGCAGATCTAATATTACCTTGTTATATTCGTCAAGATCATCACTAATCGATGTACCTTCTTTCATTCGAAGAGTATACAGTCGTTGCTTTAAATACAGGCAATTTGTCAGAGACTTTATCATGTATAAGCTCTCCAATTTCAGCCACAATCCAGCCGTAGTTATTTCTTAAAAAACCTTTCACAACACGTTGTCGGCTAAACACAGCAACAGGGCATTGTGGGCTCTCTCCAACAGGTATTTTTTTCATCAGCAAACATCGTATCAAGAAGCCCTTGTTTCTCTTTTAACGCTTTCAACAACCCTTGCTGAATTAGAACAACACGCATCTTAACTGAAATCGTTTGATCCATCAAATTTCTTCAAATCATACTTCATCAAAATATTTGGCACCATTGCAAGGTGCATTCAATCTACCTTGAACCTCAGCTCTGATACCACTTGTTAAAGAATATAATAGATTTCTCACCAAGCTATAAAGAAGAAAATAAAAACAATAACAGAAAATAGAGGCACACAAGACATAAGATTTACGTGGTTCGGCGAAAGCCTACTCCACAGTGATAGCAGTGATTTCACTATATTTGTCACTGGACATTACAGATATCAGTCTCTTGCAACGAACCCTCTCAAAGAATGGATTTTTTCTCTTGTCTAACTAGGTTGTAACCATCTCTGAATAACCAATGTAAAACTCTCACACATTCTGAATTTTTTATCCAAGACACATTATCACAACTTTCGTATCTTAGTTAGGCTTCGTCTCTATGACCCGCTCATTCTTGGTCCATTCGTCCAAACTGACAATGGAGGAACACATTGGATTCAAGCGAGATTTGAAAAGGTGTTCCATGTTTGTTACAGGAGCGGGGTGCTTAGGTACATGATAAATAGTTGTTGCCTTCCTTTGCGGGTTGTGAGGGATAACTTGGAACTGACATGCCTTCATTATGCACCCGATGATAGAATTGCCAGGCTGGCCTTCAGGGATGAACCATGTTTCATAGCTGTTTTATGGGCTTTTGTGAACACAAATCGGAATCATACTACCCATATTGTTCTCATTGACTCCAATGAAAGTCTAGAATTAGTGTATGGCATGGATGTGAGCACAAGTGTGGACTCATCGAAGGACTTGATTGTCAAATTGGATGGAAAAATGGTTAATCTAGCCATGGATTTGGATTCGCAATCTTCTAGTACGTTTGCAAAAGAGTTCTTTTAGGCTGAAAGTAGCAGTATCATTGCATCAACTTCCGATGGCAATGTATCACTAGAGAAGGCAGAGGGCGGTGTTGGCATGGTCGGTGGACTCCTTGGAGAAGATGATGACATGGTAGTTTCTAATTCACAGCATGTGGTACACATAGCTGCTCTTGCCACCTCACAGTTAAGGGTAGTGGAAGACTTGAAAGATGGGATGTTCAGAGTGGAATTGTACATGAAGTAATTTTTATCAGTTGAGCCGTTGGATAAGATTTAAGTCACAGAACAACCTGCTTTGGACTACACGATTGTGGTAGATGGGCTTTTATGCATTGGGTCTATTTTGGAACATGGTAAACAGGCAGTAAAGTTCTTCACTTATTAGTCAGCCTTAGTGCCTTGGATTCAGCCCAAGCTGTGAGTTTTGGACTGCCTCACTGAGATCTTTATGGGATGTTCAACCAATATGGATCTCATCTCGTGGCCCATGGTTCTCATAATACAGAGGCAAGGCCTTCTCAGTTGTCGGCTACCTTTACGACAACGGCACCATCTACACTTTCTCCATTTGCCTTCATCCTCTGTGTCCCAGAATATCTTCTGATTGCGATGACTCCATGTACAGACTGCAATGATTAGAAAATTAGGAAGACATTATGTTCTGAATGGGGTTGAATAATGAACAAGTTGAAGGTTTGTCCATCCGTTCTTCCTCTTTTTCATCTTTATCGTCATCAAATAAGCAAAAAAATTTCTAATGTGGTTGAAATAACTTATATGGAACACAAGAAATAAAAGGGTTCATTTGCAGAGTGGACAAAATGTGGAATCGCTCACAGGGGCACGTATCTGTAACACGACAGTTGGACACAGGGAGTGGTGTAGGATGCTTGAAAGTCTAGATGGATATGCAGTGCGTGCAGTGGTATCGTAGGGCCCTAACATGGCCCTTTTGTTTGACGATGACCAATGGTTAGAGACAGGTAGTTCAACCTCCAGCGCCAACTCGCAAAAATGAGACACAGAGCTTACCCACCGTATGATCTATATTAGCCATGCCCTTAAACGTGTTCAATCATGGGACATCCAGTCCTCAGAGCAACTACCAGGTGTGTTTAGCTTCTTAACCCTCTCGCCTGCCTCTTGCTTTAATGGCAAACTTCACCGCAACTCCTGTTGCTTTTGTTATTTTTTATCATTTCTGCTTGCTCTATTATTTTTCTAATGGGATAGGATTTGCTGATGTTGTGGGCTGGAGTAATAATTGTTGTTTGCGAGCTATGTTGCAATTTCTGGAGGAATTATTAATATTGAAGCATGCGTAGAGGATAGTTCGTGAGCGTAGGTCAGGTGTTTGATTGTCTCGAGTTGAGCTAAAAGGCCAGGATGTTGGCTCAAATTTAGGGTGGTTGTTGGCTTCGATCATTTTGCTTATGGCTTTGGTGGTTGGGCCTTACCAACCATAGGTGTCTCAATGATTCGTCTCTACTGGAATTATGGGGGCTTGGGCCAGGCTACCACAGTTTGTACAGTGTCTGGGCTGATTCATCAACACAATCTAGACGTGGTTTTCCTTATTGAAACCAAAATGCTGGTCTTGAAAGTAGGTGTTTTGTTTTGCAAATTAGGTTTCCTTAGTTTCGTTGGCGTTGACCCGGTTGGTCTCAGTGGTTGGTTATGGCTCGGATGGCTGCCTTCTCACCCTTTGTTGGTTGGTGTAGTGAATAAAAACAATATCCTATCTCCGTACAAAGGCCAAGATGATTATAGAGTTCACTATGGATTTGTCTATGGTCATCCTCGGGTTCAAAGTCAACCTGAGATCTAGCATTACATGCCTCCGTTTTATCATCTGTTCTTGGACCTTTCGGTTTATCGGGGGATTTCAATCAAGTGATCTCCCCACATGAGAAATTCGATAGCAACTCTACTGCCATCCCTGGTGCTCAATCCTTAAGAGATTTCCTTGAGTCTTTTGGTCTCTCTTATGTTGTTGGGTTGGTACTTTATCCACCTGGGTACGTGGGTCTTCGGATAGGGGATTTGTTTATGAGAGATTAGACCAAGTCATGGTCTCTCCAACTTGGATTGTTCATTACTCTCATGCGATGGTACGCTATTGAGGCATCTAGAGATCATATCATGCCCCACTTTGGTGTGATACTTGTCCATTGCGGCATATGTATCGGCTGTCGAAACGCTTCAAAGCTATGTGGTTTTCTTCTTCACAGGTTTTTCAGTAGTAACTTGAATCTGGCAGATTCATTCTGTTGGCTCCCCTTTCAAGTTATGAGCAAAAATAAATGGATGTTGCAAGTCTTGATTGCTTGGAGTAACAATAATTTTGGGCAACTGCAAAAAGTAAAAAGACGCAACAACATCTAGTGTTTATTCAGGTAGGTTGGCATGATTCCCTACCTTTTTGTCAAGTAGAGTTCCTGCTACAGCATAAGCTAGGTTTTCTGCTCAAATGTGAGGTCGCTTGCTGGGCTCAAAGAGAATAGATTTATTAGTTAAAGCATGGGGATCGGAATGCCAAGCTTTCTCATGCCTCTAATATCATTTGTCGTAAGGCTAACCAAATTACCTCTCTTAAGGATTGCTCAGGGTTACTAACATCTGATGAGGATTCTATGAGGTCTCTTATCATTGCACAGTTCAAGATTCTTTTTTTCCTTTTGTGCTTCTCCTCATCCTAATGATGACTCCATTCGAAGCCTTTTACATTAGTTTTCCTTTCATTGAGTTTCCTCCGCGCATGTTTCACTTCTTAGTCAGGCATTTACGTTGGAGGAAATCAAAAGGGCAGTCTTTGAGTTAGGCGGTCTGAAAGCACAAGGACGTGATGGTATTTTGGCTCTTGTTTATTAGAAATGTTGGTCGATTATGGGACCCTTAGTCACTAGTGTTGTGTCCTTTCTTAATTCATGTCAAATGTTATTTAAGGCCAACTAATCTTTCATTACCTTAGTACCCAAGATTTTGCATCTTGAAACCCCTGCTGACTTTTGCCTAATCAGTCTTCGTAATGTTATTTCTAAGATCATTTTGAAGGTCCTTGTTACAAGAATTTCGCCCATCATGTCGTTTCTCCTTTCCAAAATACTTTCATCTTTGGTCATAGCCTCTCTGGTAATGTTTTACTGGCACAAGACATGCTAATTGTGTCCATAATCAGAGAAAAATTAGGCATTGTTTTGATTTCCTTCAAACTAGATATGAGCAAGGCTTTTGACCGGTGAGTGGGGACTTCCTGCAAGAGGTTCTTCATTGCTTTGGTTTCCCTAGTCAACTTGGTCTCCTAAGGCATACGCACCATCTCTTACTCGATTCTGGTCAACGGAGCTCCTACGACTCCTTTAAAGACTTGTTGGGGTGTCCGACATGGGGACCTTTGTCTCATTTTCTATTCATTCTATGTTCAGAACTCTAATCAATGGCACTACTACAATTTGAACAACAAGGGCACATCGGTGGAATTAAAGCAGGTGCCTCGTCTCATGCAATCACTCACTTAATGTACGTTGATGACATTTTTCTCTTTTTGAGACTTCATAGGAATGTTGCTCACAGCATCGCCGCAATTCAAACGGTTTTGAACAATTACTGTTTGATGTCAAGTCAATGTGTCAGTTGGGATAAATCTAACCTCACGATCAGTCCGCATGCTTCAGAGGAATCAAGGGCGGTAATATTGAAGGAATTTGAGTCCACAAAAAATGTGAACTTTGGGAAATATCTTGGAATTGATCTAGACATTGGTGTTAAGAAAAGAAGAATATTTTTGGGCATTATGCAAAGGGAACAAGATAAGTGTGCTCACCGGTTAGGTATTTTCCTTAATAAAGCCGAATGCGCTGCACTTATTCAGTATGTGCTTTCTTCACTTCTTGTTCACTACATACCTGTTTACAAATTTCCGTCATTAGTGTATAAATAGCTAGATCAGATCCTTGCGCAATTCTAGTGGTCAGGTGATACGAATCACAGATCAATTCACTGGGTTGTGTGGCCTTCTTTGTGTCTACCCAAGAATCAAGGCAGGTTGGGTTTCAGAGACTTCAAAGTATTTAATCAGACCTTGTTAATTAAGCAAGCATGGAAAGTCTAGTCAGATCCACATAGTACTGTGGCAAGAGTTCTGCAAGGGAGATACTTTTCCCAAACCAATTTTCTTAGCGTGAGGTATCCTAGGCAGACCTTATGGATCTGGAGAATTCTCTTAGTAGACCAAAGATGTCTTAAGCAAGGTGTAAAGTGAAAAATTGGAAATGGTTGCTCTATTTCTGTCTGGATGGATTGGCAGTTGCAATTAATGTCTTCTGATCAATTACTACAATTTCAGAATTATAGTAATCAAGTTGGTACATCGCAAACTTACTAATCCTAAACTCAAATAGCTGGAATTTAACACTTTTACCAGGCACCTTCACCCTGCCAATAGTTTCAGTAATTTTAAGTCTTGTTCCTTCAGCAGAGGGAAGGATGAGTGCTTTTGGCTAGTAGCCAATGGAGGCGTCTTCTTAACCGCTCGTGCGTATAAAATTCTGAGACATAAGGTGAAAAGATTTCCCTATTAGATTATCCCCTTTGTGCCCTCCAATATTTGGTGTAAGGTATGGAAACTAATTTTACCAGAAAAGATAAAAATTTTCATGTGGCAGTTTTTACATCAACAGCTGACAGTCTGAACAAAATTGGTTAAAAGAAACTGTCACGTCTCTGAGATGCGTTCGCGTTTGTCTCTAGCTCCCAGAAACTCATGATCATCTTTATCTTCAATGCAATATAATTCAGCACATTTGGTTTCGTGCCTTCCAGGATCATAACCCTCAAACAACGCCAGCAAGAAGCTGGATTTCTAAGGCTTTTTTGTTTGACAAAAAAAAAAATTAGTTTTCAGTTTCCAAAAATAAATAAATTAAAGAGCAGTTTAAATTTTATTTTTTTTTTACAAAAACAAGTGGGTGTTTGATAACCCAGTTTTTTTTTTAAGTTTTTCTTTGGGTGTTTGATAACCCAATTTTTTTTTAAAAGTTTTTTTTTTGTGTTTGATAACTCAGTTTTTTTTTAGTTTTTTTTGTGGTGGTTTAATTTGCAGTGGCGGTGGTGGAGCCTGGCAATGGCCAACGGTGGTAGTGGCCGGCGGTGGCTGCCGGCGGACGACGGTGACTGTTGGCAGTGGTCACTGCAGGCTGCCGGTGGTGGTCTCTGGCAGGCGGCGATGGCTATCGGCAGTGGGATGGTGATGGTGGTCTAAAAAAAAACCAACACTGAAAAAAAAAATCAATTTTTAGAGTTTTTAAAAACAGCCTTGATTTAAAAATGGAAGAAAAAAAAAAGGAAAATGGTTACCAAACACAATTATTTTTTCCATTTTTCAAAATTGAAAAAAAAAAAATTGTGTCAAACATGGCCTAAGTTGTCTCGGCAAGCTTATTTTTAAAAATCTCAGTGCCTTGTCTTTCCTTAAGAGATTAGTGATCTTACCCTGGCGATTTGGTGTGATCGGAATGACCTCATTGGCAAAACAGTTTAGGGCGGATCACGTTTTAGAACATAGTCACCAGTTGTTCCTTCATGTCAGATGTACTCCCAGCTACCAGCATAAGATCCAGAAGACATAGTCAACAGAAGTTATTCTATCAATATGCAAAGAGCAGTGCATTTTGAACATGTCTATCACCCCCTGATCCCTCTACACCTTTCTAGACCATGTGCATGTCCCTTTCCACAATCCACCGTTTTTTGTGCAGCCTCCGCTACAAAGCCAATTCTTGGATTACATTGTAATGCTCTAGCTGGAGCTGGTGTTGGTAATTTGGTATAGTTGTTCTTAATCTAGACTGGGTACCGTTCTGGGCATACACGGGCGGATAGTATTGTCTCAAATGATGCTAGTAGTGATACGACAGCAACTTTACGACATGTTATTCAATGGATGACAAAACTGGCAAGTTCACATATTATTATTGTTTTGGTTGCTCACTCAAATTTGCTCATGCAGATCAAGCATAGAGAAGAGCAAGGATCTTTCACGTCTTTTGGTCACCTTTTGTACAACATATATAACAGCAGCCAGAAATGCTCCAGAGAAACAGATTGATAAACCCACTAAAATCATGTGTCCTGCTTTTTTATTTTGTCTAATCATCTTTCTTCCTCTTTTTTACTTATATATTTTCCTTGACAAGTTTACCCAAAATTGAATAAAATACTTTAAACTTCCGGGATCTTATTGCCCTAATTCTAACCCCTTCTGCTTGTCCACGGCCGAGTGCTTAAGCTAAAGCCAGTCGGTTTAATGACTGGTAGCTAAACTAGTACATGAGATCTTAGTTGCCTAATATATGGCACGCTTTATGTTTTTCAGTGAACGTACCAGACCTTTTCGCTAGCTGTTGCAACCTTCTAAGTTGCTCCGAACAAGGAGTACGACGTAAACTAGCAATGCAGTTTTGATGTTTAACACCACTTCTTCGTTCAACAAGGCCAGAGATTTTGATAAAATCCACCATGCACAGTCCTACAATCGGTCACCAAAATAGAGCTATGAAGTTGCAAATAAACTAATTAAGTTGTACCAAAAAAAATAAACTAATTAAGAAACTTCTATTGAACTAATCTCACTCTTTTATGTTGAACTAATATCACTCGAGTGAAGAAGCAGTTTTGTCAACAGACCGAGCGAAGGCAAGAACATCATCAGCGTCTTTAGCCACGACGTTGTCCTTTGCATCTCTACTACTGTCTGCTTTATGATCGGAGCAAATTTCCTCCTATCTCCTATATAATAATAAATTAATTATCTCTAAATATTTTCAATAACTTTTATTCAGTGACTTTAAAAAATATTACTATTAATTATCACTGAAAGTGTTAAAAAAAATACACTAAAATATTTATCAACTATTAGTTGTCACTATACACAAGGTTGGAGGAAGATTCTTATAACTTGGGTAGGTGCCAAAGTTTGTTTTTTGGATTAACGTTGGGGTGCACAAATCTTGGATAAAAATATTGCTTATATCTTTGGCAACATTTTCACAATAACTTTAACTAGCAACTTATTTCTCCGAGAGAAGCTCATCGGATAGTAAAGTTTGTCACAGTATATCCCCCTGATGTCCCAGTGAATTGCATCACAAATCTGCCCACTTCTGTTGAGAATACTTGTGTATATTTGTGGAGAATCCAATTTTGAAAATACTAACCATGCAGAATAAATAAACTTTTTAAAAGCAATAGGAAAATAGAATTCTATTGAATTTACTTACTGCAGAATTTAAGAAATATAAAAGAAAGAATCGCGGCGTGAATTAAATTCATTGTTCTTAAGAGTTTATTCATCTCGCAACGGTGCTGATGGCCTCTGATAAAAGTCTCCCAGGAGACATTGGCAGTACACTTCTGAAAATAGGAGCACTTCGAATTCGCAGGCCCGGTGAATCAAAAAATATAAAACTCTTTTTGTATGACACTCAGGAATACAAAGAACAGAGGAACAATTTTTTTTGCATCGTTATCATGAGCCTAGACACTGTATCTATATAGCGAAAGAACTCTCTTCACTAAAAGACGCATTTATTGGCGTGAAAATTTGCAATTTTCATAAAAGAATTACCTAATAAAAAAAATTACCTATGTAAAATGTTTTAGTCCCAAAATATTAAAGCCTGTCGTGCTCAAGCCCCAACTCAGAAACACAGACCACGTCGAGACATGACGGGCGGGTGAGCTTTGTGTCAATTCAAGTCCTCTCTCTTTATCCAACCCTTAGTCCAAAACTATGTCTTATTTGGAGACAATCTTTGCTTTATTTTCCCATAGTGGGATTAACACTTTTTCTTCAATTGATTCACCAGCTTTAACTTTAACTTAATCATCCACTTCTTATACTGTTTTAGACTAGTCACTATGCTACAATTATCTACTCCGGGTAGACGAACACGTGTTAACTTATTCCTAACCAAATTATGGGGTAGAACCCGTTTAAAAATTAAGTTAAAGTTGCCTCTCAAATTGAGTTTAAAACCCAAAAGCCAATTATCCCCCACAAGAATAGACAATTGACTAGTCACTAAACGCAAGGAGAAACGTTGACACTAGAAAGAGTTCAAATAAAACAACACTGCATTGCGGCAGGTAGTTGATAACTTTGAACCTTCTCTAGTGAGAAGTATCGGATTTACTGGCTAACCAATGGACATGATGTCTTGAACTGTTCAACCTTTAGCGTAAATCAAGACAATAGAACTTCCCCACAATGCAACTGAAAGATTATTTTGAGGTTCTCAATGTTGTGTTCATTTTTGGCCCTGGATATCTCTTACTTTTTTATGAGTACTTTCTGACAATTTAGCTTTGCAATTCTCAGAGAAAACTGCCCACTTCTTACTCAGTTACGTGACTTCTTATTAAGAGATTCCAACTAAACCCCTACTTGGTTTTCTGAGATATAAGAGTCGTTAAAAAACATTGCTTAACCTAAACTTTTATAGGCAACACTGTATGCTCATCATAGGAAATGGATATGAGATTTTAACCACCAACGGTCCTTTGTCTGAGTCACAATTATATAATTCAATTTTCCCTTTAAAATTATATCTTGAGATCTCCAGTTAGCTAGGTGGGGTTTCTATTATTGCAACTCTTTCGTTCATAATATTGTGTCTACGAAGTATGTGTCTAGACTTGTTGTTATACATACTGGTTTGTGTTGTTCCAATTGCAGATTGGCTATCACAATATATGCATATTGCTGGCACAGGTTTGACCAATTTAGAATATCCTCTAAGGAATAACGAAGCAACTCTGCTTCTTCTCCTGCTGTATCTCTAGCAATGAATTCAGACTTCAAACTGGATCTAACAATACATGTCTGTTTTGATGATTTTCAAAAAACAGCTGGTCCTTTCTCAACTACATTTTCTCTTGGCCAGATTCTTCGTAAGTCTCACCTTTTACTTTCTCATATTAAAGTCACAAATTCCTTTGAACGTTGTTCTCGTAAAGTTCAGCGTAATGTTAGTTTTCCTCCTGTTTGGGAAGCTGTCAGCTTTATTCATTTTTTCCGTTCTCTTTACCCTATTCATTTCTCCCACACCCGTGATTTTGTGTTAACCTCCTCTCCAGTGTTTTGTGCGATTTCGGTCACCGGTCTTTCTATTGACGGGATTTTTGTGTTTGGTATGGTTTTGTTGAATTCCGTTGGGATCCAGTTGGGGCACTTACAAATAGTATTGATGTGGCACATGAGCTTCGTGCTTTTCCTATGGCTATTTTTTTATTTTTATATCTCGGTTGAGTCGACTCCAGTGTACTCACGTTATTATTCTCCTTCCTCACTCTAAATTTATGATGCAGATGGAGAATCCTAACCATCGGAGCTTATCCTTTTCCAACCTTTTGTGTAGATTACAAATGGGCTGTTTGCACTCGCTGTTTATCACCCGGAGAAAGACGAGGTGTTGTCTCTAATTACTTCATTAGCATCTTTTGTTATCCGTTCCAATTTTGTGATTCTGCAGGTGGATGAGTCTGTCATCCAACTGTTGTTGGTCGGTCAGTATGGCATCGTTGATGTAAATTTGATATGGTGCGTATCCCTAACTTTCTTCAAAAGAAAAACTATAACCAATCTGCAAGCACTCATTTGTGGGTAATCTCACCATCAATGTTACGCTTACGGCAATCACTAGGAAGCAACGAGACTGATCCTGATGAGGCGGTCCTTCGGACAAGGTAGGACTACTTCTGCACTGTTTCTTCTCTCACTAATACACGATTGCGATAGCACAACGATGACAAGAGCGCACGCCCAAGGAGGAAAAAGCCGACTCTTGAATTAGACGACTTGTCGCGAAGTTATACCAACTCTCAGCAACACTACCAAAACCCTGTAATAATAATAGTCTAATGTTTAAGACCCCGTATCACCAATTCTGTACTAGGCACAAACAAGCTATCTATTAGTAACTCGAAAGTAATGTCTAGCACCTTTGAATCGTAGTCGTAGCAAAACAAACAATTAATCTCTAGTTATCTTTCAAAACAAAATCGCCGACATCGGCTAAGGATTGGAGTCCAATCACGCTCACCTCCAAGGGTAAAAGCAACTAAAACAACACCGAACTTTAAATGTGAAAGGGGCCAGAAAAAGGCCTCAGTTCATCCTCCTGATAAGCTCATTGATGTAATCTTCACGGTTACCAGCATCACCTCCTTCAACGTAATGATTCCTCTTCTTTTTCAGACCACCCAGGGGAGCCTTGAGCTTGAAAGGCCATAAGAAGTTGTTGGCCTCCTTGAAGTGCGGCCCAACAGTCATGATTTCATGGACCAAATCTTCCACGCAAATTATTCCAAACTTGCCCAAGGCCTGTTCGCAGACGATGCAATGTCATGACATTCAACAATTGACCATGTAAGCATAGATAAATACATCAAAATAGTAAACAAACCTGCTCAACAATAGAATTGTCAGTTAACGCAGTTCTTTGCTTGTTTAGCTTCCCATAGCCCCTCTTGTAAATCAATTCTTTTACACTCTTTAGGTTGGGGTATCTGGAAAAGGCATTAATTGAATAATTTAACGCCCTCGAAACAATAACAAACCCTGAGACGTAGTGAAAATTGAAAGTTCGCATACCCATACGTCACGTAAGGCTCAACCCTGTGCAGCATGTTCATTGTTGCTTTGTTCACTTTCAAGAAGACACCATTAAATATCTGAAACAAACAAAGAGTTTTTTAGATGCATTCTTTACATGATACTAACATGGAAAAAAGAACAGAGCCATTTAAAGAGGAAAAACAATCCCATTCTTAGCTTGCGAGAGGAAGAATCCGCTATAGACACTATGACAATGATCTAGAACCACGCACGTCAATAACTTCCCCATTTTAGCAAGGCACCTTGAACAACTAGATGCAGCTAGTGAAAGACAATTATCGCTTACTTTTCAGATCATGGCCTGAAACTTCCAATTCTCCAAGATGTAAGGTATACTTCCAAGTGTTTTGGTTTTCACGTATCACCAGCATTCTGCGTAAACCAAACAGATCAAAGGCACTAAGCCACCTCTTCCCAACAAGAACATCGTATACTCAATGTGCATCTGTGAAGCACAGACAGGGATACGGGTACGGATATGACACGAGTGCGGATATGCCGATACGGCATTTTGAAAAAAAAGAAAAAAGGATATGGGTGCGGCTAAGATACGGCAATTTTTTTATAATTTTAAATATTTAATATTTGTTTCTGAAATTATGTTTAATACGCTCTTGTAATAATATATAGAAATTATGTTTAATACGCTCTTGTACAAATATATAGAAATTATGGGTCATTTAGTCATCTACTCATATAAGAACAAATCCAAAAGAATATACAGCTGCTGCACACGTGAACTACCAAAGGCCACAAGTGACAAAGCCCCACAACATAGAGTTGCTCCCTGCGCAAGACTGAATAAAGCTGAGCCAAAAGATTCCATAAAAAGGAAAAGAATCTCTGGTGAAGGAAGACAGAGTCAGAGGAGCAGCCATTGCCGCCGTGTTCACCATCGCCAGAGTTCTTCTTCTCCTTCTTCTGGTGGTCAGTCGTGGCTACTTCACCACCGCCGGCGCCGCTTCTCTCTCAGAATCTCCCTTTCCCTTCTTTAATGATCTGTTCATTTAGGTTTTTTACGTAAATGTTTCATTATCTATAAATTGAACCCCCCACGCCCCAACACCCAAAAAAAAATAATAAACAAACTCATTATTTATGTTTTGACCCCTGGAAAATTCTTTTAAAATTTGTATTTTCATCCTATAAATATCTGATACCCACCCGATCCGTATCGCAGCAACACCCAGTATTTACGAAATTAAAAAAATAAATCGTAAATATTGGACCTGTACCCGACACGCACCCTCATCCGATGCCCCGTGCCGGTGCTTCACCCCCAGGGTCACACCTGTGCTACAGAGACGTGCATCTGACTGCCAGAGGGCCTCCACACTTCATTTTAGATAAGCTTTTGTTTGATACTACAATTTAGTAAGCCTTGGAGGCAGCTAAAATCCTTCAACAGTACCAACAGAAGAATTCTCACTGATTTATAGAATTGCATCCTCTTTCATTCATTCTTTTTCTATTGATACTATTAGGAAACATCATAGCGGCATAACGCCGATGAAATTGCAACCGCTTGTACTATATTGAATCCTCAGCATTATTGACCGAAAGCAGATTTAATATGGTACACAGGGCCATGGTCAAAGGAAGACATGAAAGGGCATGTCTATGAAATGGCATGTGCATTAAGGGCATTCAGCAATTTATGATCTGAAAAAATCAAAAAGGGAATATCAACTAACATATCACAGAACCACTTGGCCAGCACCAAGTTACGTTTCAGAAAATGTAGGAAAGTGAAAACTAATAGCCTGCCGATATTTAAGTCACAGATGCACAAAACATCTATCCAGGAAATAGTAAAGTGCAGCAACTTAACAAACATGACCAAATAGTACTCGACTACTTGTACAAAATAGAAATCATAAAGGAAACATGATCAGCTATATATCAACCCCCCCCCCCCCCCTTCTTTCTTCTTTTCTTATATAAGAACTAATACATGAAATAAACACAAACAGAAATACTAAATATTTCTTAGTACTACTTCTTGGTTTGGCTCTTAGGTCTTGCGAAGGTATCTGCCCAATTCCCCAATTTGCACATCAGTGAAGTCGGTACTGAATAGTGAACAACCAAATTGAACAAAAGAATTGAGTCTTTTGAACTTGTATTGGGTACTTAGAGAAGGGAGGGAATTTCATCAAAGAAAAAGTTTATTGGTCCATAAAATCCACCTACAAATATTACAATAAAGAAAGAATTTTTACCTGCCTCAACCGCAGGAGCTGCAAAATCTTTTTGGTCTTCGGATCAATTGCATTGATCCTAAAAGTTTCAAGGTGAAAGCATCACATACTAGTTCACACACATTCTAGAAACTGCAGATACACAATGTCTCTTACCCACGAATCCTAACAATAAACAACAGCTTTGCCTCTGGGCTAACATAAAAGCCCCCCTTCAATCTTGCCTCGCGTTTTAATTGAATCAACTCCTTTTGCTGAAAAATAAGAAACAAAAATCACTAACTGGAGACTTGAACTATACACAGACCCCTAGCCACAATAAGAATACGTAATACAATACCTGCTCGTCATACTCTTTTGCGTACAGCTTAGCTCTATTAAAGATCAACTTGCGGTTCTCGGCATTTTTTTTCTTTGCAGCAAGAAGCACTTGCTTTTTCGCAAGAGCCCATTCTTCATTCCTTTTCTGCTTCTTCAGGACAGATTCCGGAACCACAGGACCTCCTGCCATCTCGACTTCACCCATCTCTCTAAAAAAGAGTCCAGAATACCCAAAACCCAACTTCAAAATCACAATGTTACAGATTTTGTATCCTCAAATACCGAAATGAAAGCCGTTTGATAAGAAAAGACGCATGACCTTTTTATCTCCAAGAAAAAATTATTTCCAGTGATAACTTATATTATTTTGTGACTACCAATCAAATCCTGAGCTTTGCCCACATATTTCACGTTAACCCTAAAGTTTACGTACGGACTATGGATGTTTAGATATAGTCAAAAAGTAACAAATGGTAACTCTTTCCAATTGGATTGACCCCAATGCAAAGAGTTTAGATTAAAGCACATGCATCTCATCTCGGTTTCAGACGTCCATCCAAGCTACTAAAAAGCTTACAAGGTCCATAGGGTCAGTAATCAACTACAGGATATGCAGGCAACAATAGAGCATACTGCAGAGTCTCAATGATAGTTGATCCTTATTTGAACATATACGAATCTCTCTCCAGATAGTCATACATGATTACATATGTACAGTGGGAAGCAAGACGCCCTTTTAGTCTTAATAGATTTTCCCTAGCAGAAGACTTTTCCGAAACAAAAGATTAGACCTACTAAAGGTCAGCCAAAACACCACTGGAGGGCATACACACACATAGTTAACATATGTATTTATGGATGTCTATTAATGAAACAATCATATAACAGGGGCCAAGAAGTAAAAAAAAGTGAAATTCCTATACCACGAGGATATCAAAATCAATTTCATACCAGTTGAGCAGTCAAAAGCAAAGCCATAGTATAAGTGTGCACCTAAGAATAGCCCAGCAAAGCCAGCACTAAGCTCTTCGCTTGGCTTAGGTGTAGCCCCTCCGATGAAGCCCACACTTGCACACTTTTGTGCTTAAGCCCACAGCCCTTCCAAAGCGAGCTTGTTCAGTATGACTCACAGCTTAAGCTTTTTGTTATCGACTTTTTGTAACACTGACTGGCTTGACTACAAACTATTATTATATCATATAAGGAAGTAAAACAATCTGCTGCCCTAAATACGCGTCAAAAATAACCCAAAAAGAACAAAAAAAAAAAGCTTAGTCGATCCCTCTGCCTCTCTTCTCACTTTAGTCTGTTCAAATGAGTATTAAGAGGAACCAGAAACAGGATTCTTTCTCCTTTGCTTTGTCTTTAGTTGTTCACCAATGATGACTGCAAATTGCTTAATTTGGCCAAATGAATACCCAAACTTTGCTATGAAATGCCATGTTAATGGAGCTGAATTGTTGGTATCGATATAGGATGACTACTTTGTGGTATCATATCATACTATCTAAAAGCATGCAGAGCTTAACTACCTGCGCTTGCTCTTTGCGTCTAGGCTCCAAGGACCCTCTGCACTCAACCTGAACTTGAGGTTTTTCAATAACTTGTCAATCTGACATACTATATTCTACACAGATGCACCCCCAAACTATTTTCAGCCAACAAACATCGTTTCTAGCTACTAAATCTAAAGCTGACATTGTACATTCCACACAGAATACTCAAGAAAAAATAGCTCGCTTTTCAGATCCTCCAACATCAATTTATAAATGCTGGTTTATAGAGGAGACGCAAGAGAAGAAACTCAAACGTTATGAACTCCATTTGCCACAAGAAATAAGCAGAAGCTGAGATTATTTATACAGAAAGCAATTCCTCAAAGTTTATTCCCCAGCAAATCATATTTCGAACCCAAAATAATTCGGGTTATATTCTAACAAATTCAGTGAAAATGGTGAGTTTTTTTGTCGTTTAGTTCCGTAGCAGGAGCACTACTTCGTAAGAAATGTTTCCTCCAATAACATCTTTCTTATCTCATAAACCAACAAGCTACTGGCTACTATAATCCTTACTCCAACCAATACGCCTCGTAACAGTGGAAAATAAACAAATGGAAAATCAAATAGTTTATTTCTAATGGGCAAAAATAAATTGGGATGAATACAATGTGGAAGAAAATAGCCATACTTTTATAGCAACCCCCACCCTTTCCATTTCCTAAGGACCCATTAAATCGAAAACAGCGACAACTTTAACAAGAAAAATGAAAGCCCATGAAAGAACTAAGACAATTCAGAAGATCCTCAAATAATTTAGCCTTAAACACCATTTTCAGATGCCAAATTTAAGCTAGCACATGGAAATGGATTGTAAGAGGAGGTACTTATAAGCATAAAAGACTAAGAAAAACTCACCTTTTTGATGCTGAATCAGTGAATCTGAGCTTGGAGGGGGCTGCGTCGGAAGAGGAGGAAAGGTTTACCAGACAGATGACTTAAAGATACAGACTACCAGGCATTAGGGTTTCGTAGGGGTTGTTTAAGAGATCCAGCGGCAAGTGTTGCGGTTTACTTGAGCGAGCAGATATCAGCCGTCCGATGGATCGAGTCATGCTAAATGTCTGAACTAGCCTTAAATGGGGTGTAGTGTACATGAAACCACTTCAAACTAATAAGTCGTTAAAAATTCGTATGATAATCATAAGTTAAATGGCGAAAAAAATAAAAGCTTAAGAGAAAAAATAAAAAAGGTATAATTACAACAGTGTCCTTGAAATTAGAATGAAATTACAGATGTATCTATTAATTTGTATAAATTATATTTATGTCCATTAATTAAATATAATTTTAAAAATTTTACTGATTTAAAAAAAATGACTTTATTCCCTTTATGTTTTTTTCAAATGCCACTGCTTCATCCCTTCTTTCTCTTCCTTTTGGAGAACCACCACGGTAATACCACCATGACTACCGCTAGCCACCAGACCTCCATCTCCCATCATCACCAAAACTTCACCACCAATAGACAAAAACAAACCAAAAGAGCAAAACAACAACACCATTAAATTCACAGAGAAAATCATGATAACAAACGACACCATCAATCTAGAAACCTCCGCCAAACGGTGTCGTGAACCTGCCGCATCACCCCCCCCCCCCCCCAGGGGCAGCGGAGAGGCCAATTTAGGGTTTCTTGAAACCGAATTCAGGTTTTTTGTGGTAGATTTGATTGCTGACAAATTCGAATGTTTCAAACCATGTCGAGGAGCCAGTGGAAGGTGTCGATTTTGGTGAAGGCGGAGATGTCCATCGGGAAGCTGCGATAACTGCATCGCTGCCGCCGCCGCCTCGTGGGGCTGAAGCACCTTGGTCGCTCCCTCCGCTACCCAATCGACGTCAGATTTACTCCATCGCACTGCCTCTGACACGATCGGGACGTTTGCCAGTGCGGACACGGCTGGGATGTTCACCGACTCCGTCGAAAATCGTCTCAATGACGTCCTGCTGCCGCACCAACGCCAACGGCTTTTGGCATTTACCGTCAGAATCACACACGAAGCAGTCTACAAACACGTCTGTCACACACCGGGGTGGGACGAGGGTGGGGGCGACGACCGGGGGGCGGGGGGTGACGACAGGGTGGGAGAAAGATGTGGGCAGCAGCGGCAGAATGGGGGAAGAGAGAGAGAGAGAGAGAGAGTAAGGAAAAAAGCATAAATTTGAAAAAAAAAAGGCTTAAATCTATAATTTTGGGAAAAAGGACTTAATTATTGTTAAAGAGATCTTAATTTAGCAATTAGGGTTAAAACTTTACTTTTTGAATAAAGAGAGAATTAGGTTTTAAACTTTAATTTTCTAAATTTGGGTTTCTAATATTTATTCAGTGTATATGTTAATACATAGTATAAGTGTAGTATTGACATTTAGAAAATACGAATTGATGACATCACCAAAAAAGTACATCTTTTGGACGGAATCCTGACGGATAAACACGCTGATATATTTTTAAAAAATTTGATCACGGTGTGTTATATTTTAAAACCTATCGTCCTTGACTGTAGTTACATCCTAACGTCGTGGACACTATTGTAATTATCCAAAAAAAACTCTCAAAGAGAAAACCCAATAGACTCTCTCCTCCATTCTTCGCCACCAGCACTGGTTTCCTCCGATGAGTGGTTACATGGTAGGTAAGGCGTGTTTACTTGTTTCGATTTTATGTTATTTTTGTTTGGTGGTGCATCTCATGATTGGATATCGCGATGATGGGTAGTTGCGTGATGCAGAATCTGGCCTGTATCGTCGGATCTAACACCTGAGCAGCGGGTGGTTGCTCGACACTTTTTTTTGGAAGGTGGTATGAGAAGGTGGGCTAGGACGGTCAACCTTGGGTTGGTGGTATGAGTGACTGCTGGAATCACTGCCATCTGGCATGGAGGTGCCTTGGGTAGGAGAAGGTAGGTTAGTCTGTTAGGAATGGTTGTTCCTACTGGGGTTGTTCTCCCCCTCCCCATAGTACCCCATCTTCCTTTCAGAAAGGTTGGTTGCATGAGTTTGGAGTTGGTGGCTAATCTGCACCTTTGGACGGTGGTGAATGTTAGGGTTTCTTTTGGGCTCATGTTGGTGAGAAGGTTGGCGGTGAATTTGGGTAGGCTCTTGTTGTGTGGTTGTGGAGCTTTATATAGTTTGATTTGCCTAGGTTGGCTGTCTCAGGCTCACTTGAATTATCAGCCGTGGTTTCTGGCCTTGACGGCGGTGGTTTTCTGGCGATGGTTTCCAGAAATATCTTTTTGTCACTAAAATAAGCATTAAAGTTAGCTTTAATGCTTATTTTAGTGACGAAAAGATATTTTTTGTGACAAAAAGATACTATAATTAAGTTAAATTAAGTCAAAAGAAGAAATAAAAATTAAGTTGGTGAGACAAATTTGCCCCTGAGTTAAGGGTCATGTGCCTCGCACATGACCACTTAGCAGGACTCTTCCTAACGTCGGCTGACGGAATGGTCAAATCGGACAAATTTGAGAGTCCAGTGGCCAAAATGGCACCAAAAAAAAGTTGAGTGACTTTAGTGAAAAAGGAGTCATAGTTCGGTGGTCACTGGTGCATTTTACTCTATTATAAATCAATACAGACTGACGCATACACCCAGAATGGCCCCCTCACCGAGTATGTAAAATTATTAAAATGTCCCTTATGTGTGTAAAATTATCAAAACGGCCTTAAATTTTCCAAAATGGCCTTTTTCGTGAGTAAAATCGCTAAAATAACTTTACTGTATGGGAATTTACCCAAAAAATACCTTTTAGAGGTGAAATTACCAAAATACTCCCTCTAGATGACAAATTATCAAAATACCTCCTCTTACCCTTAAATCGCAAAACAGTCTTTTCGTAAGTGAAATCATTAAGATATCCTTACTGTATGTGAATTTATGCGAAAAATACCTTTTACAGGTAAATTATCAAAATACCCCCTTTGGGTGGTAAATGACCAAAAACACCTAGGGGTTTCCGGTATCGAAAAAATCCAAAACATCTTAAAACATTATTTCTGAAAGTCATTTTTAGGCAAAACAATATTTTAGAAAATTTTCGTCCGAAAATTCTGAACCAGTGTCCTTATCGAGCATTTAGAAGCCGGTTCAACTAAAAATAGCTATTGACTTTGAGATGGCACGAAATTTTAGGTAATGAAACATATTAGTGAAATAAGGTTTTCCTAAAATTTTTAGAATAAAATAGATTGGTTTGATATGCTAATTTTCTTCTAGTCGATACACTAATTTAACGTTCTTTGCGAACACGGAAAATTCCCAAGAAATTTTAAAGTGTACGTCTCATGAAAATATCAGGGATTACTGTTTTACACTTTTCCAAATTGTGATCCTAGCTACTTATAAAATTCGAATTAAAAACTGCCTATTTGATTTTCTATCTTTAATGACAATTTCAGTCACTATTTAGATTACAACACACACTAGTTCACCTTATTTACACACACTTGTCTTCTACCTTTCTCTCTTTCACTGTGGAAGCACATGGCCCTTCAATTCTCATACACACACCCACTAAATTATCACCAACACACTGGAAACACACCTATACAGGATTAACTTCACCTAACACACATACTAACATAATTAAACACACAATCATACCCCCACTACCTTACCCGAAGTATAAACACACACGAGAACACATTGTTTTCATGCACTCCTTGTACACACTACACACGTAGTGAAACACATTTACAACCCTGTGATTACACACTAAAACACACATTACCTACTAATTTTTCCTTAAGCCCACACTTGCAGACACAATTTTTTTTAAAACCCACACACACATAATTGAAATACACAGACACACTTGCTGCACAAAACACAAAGCCCCCCTCCCCCAAATTCACACCCAATAAAACATACACTATAGGTGAGAGATTATCTAATAGGAATTCTCCAAGCTTTCTCTCCCTTTCCCTTATTCTTCTTCCCCCGCATGTCCCTGTTTCCCTTTGTTTTTTTCCCTTCTTGTTGTTTCTTCTTCTTTTCTCTGATCTGTTTTGTTCTTCTCTTCACTATTTTCTTAATTTTTTTTCCTCTCACTGAATTTCCTTCCTGATTTATTTTATTCTGCTTTATCTAATCCATTAGTTTATAATAAACTTGATTAGTCACCAACAATTTAAATAGGAGGTGGCATCCACTAAAAGAGTTTGCTTTAAAAATTTGACACATAATGCATACTCTTCAAAAATTACAAATTAGCCCCCAAACTTTGTATAATTACATTTAGACCCCAATTTAATTCTACTCTTTACTTATTTAACTAGATGTCACTAAAATATATACTACCACTCATTTGATTATTTTCATCACTAAAATTATAATTTACATTCATGCCCCTAAAGTTTTCTAAAATTACAAAATGACCCCAAAGTTTTCGAAATTACTTGCCCAAAAACTTTTCTAATTATATTTTTACCCCAAAATCATCTTTACATTCCCTACTCTACTAATACCAGAGTATTGCTCAAAATTATCACACGTTTATTTTTCTAGTCACGGATGATTATTTTAAACAGCTCTCAAAATTCGGGATATTACAATTTCATGCCAACAATTGAAGTCTACCCAGCCATCTCTATGTAAAGCATGTGAATAATGATTTGATTGATAACATTCCTAGTATGAAGGAAACCTCACACAAAAATTTAGCTTAGAAATAGAAAACAAAGATATGAGAGAAGAGGTTTGTGATTTCAAGAATTGCCTTAATAGGGTTGTTAATGGATAACAACTTAAATATGATGCTTGGACACCAAAGAGTTGCCATAAACTAAGGTGGTGCAAGACTTGGTCCTTTCACCTTGCCTCAAATACCTATAAACAACAAGATTGAATGTTCTCAGAAGGCAACCAAAGACCTATTGCACATTATGGTTGGTGTAATAAGAAGGAACATACATCTTATCGTTGCTCTTGTACAATTATATAAGTTAATGGAATAGAGAAAATATGGTTGTTAAAGAAGTGTTTACTATTGGTACAACTAACACTTATGTACCCAAGAAAACATGAGTACCAAAACCTTGATCTAAATTCTATTCGGAGGTTATCTGAAGCTAAGGCAAATAGCAACAAGGAAAATGCTTCAAGAAAAACTTGAAAATGATGGGAAACAAGCTAAATTCTAGGGAGCATAGGCATTTAATTAGATCAGAATGCTACTTCATATGAGGAGAGCTTCCAAACTTGTCAAAGAAAATCAACTTCAAGAATGACCTCTCATGATTTCAATACCTCGATAATTCACCAAAAGGGTAAAACTCGATGCTCTATCTGACATTCTATTAAATTTATATATTGTTAAATATGTTTAAGTTGCCATATTGATTTCTTATGATATAAATAGTTAACTTGCTGAGCCTTCATGCAAACTATGGTTTAAATTTTCATATCCTTTATTGTTACTTTTCTATCTCATTATCTTAGATAGATGTTGAATTAGATGACAATATATGGTTCCGTCTTGCACTTATTTTGAAAATATTGATTATTGATGACCATTATTGGCTGTGTTGGAATTCATGTTGAATAGTAGTTCTTATGTCGTCTTAATGTTTCAAATTGTCAATCCTGCACACGCACCTTTTGATGATGTCAAAATGAGAGCATGACTTGACTATAATTTTTTTTGTTTTTGTTGCATATTATTGGCATTAATTAAGGGGGAGTGCACTGAACATAGTACATGCATATGTTGTAACTAGATAGGGAAGCAAACATGCTTAAATCACATGTCATCTTGTTTCTCTTAAAAAGTGCAAGAAGTAGATTAGATTCTTAAGCTACATTGTATATGTCACGACTCTGACCCGAATGCGAACTTTTACATACTATTTCAAATTATTCCTGCTTACAAGATATATATATATATATATATATATATATATATATATATATATATATATATATATATATATATCCAAAGATACTTTACCAAAATATAACGTCAAAAGAGGTAATCGGAGCTCTAAAAACATAATAAAGATCCAGCACTCACATTTATCATACATGTCTAGTAGTTCCAGCGATAATCAGACACAAATAATTACTTCTTAACCATTACTTAACCAAACTATTGTAAAGCTCTTATTCTCAAGTCACTAAGAACGGTTCTACCTCGAAGTAAAACTCCAGGATTGTGCATATAGCTACTAGCATTCAGCCCTGAACTTTTTTTTGATCATTCTCGTTGAAATAGGCTGAAGAGATAAAAGCAAAGACAACAACTGACAATCTTTATATCTAACCTATTCCCTCTGTCGATCTCTCCAACGAAAAACCGGTAAGCGTACTCCTCCTTCTTCTAATTGGATGGATCTACATGCATCTCATTTTGCCCTCTATGGTAATCAATCCCCATCTCTAGAGTCCTTTTGGGTAGACATGGAACTAACTGAAGAAGAAGAATCCGAGAGAGATCCACCACAAAGAACCCAAAAATATTCATTCAGGAACTCGGTAAAAAGCCAACCATTATTAGGCCTCACTTAAGTGAGCCCCAAACCAAAATCCACAACCTGAAAATCCCCAACCTAATTCCATACCTAATTTTATTCCCAAATCCAAGTCCTACGGGGAAGCTGCGGCCTTTGTGTAACATCCCAAAATTTTTTGGAATGTTAACGCTCGATCGATCGATGACTTAATCATTTAATTACCTAAATTCGATAAGAAAGCCCCGTTGTGTATCAGAGCTTCTACAATAACTCAAAATCTCAATCACATTTTGTTTACTTAAGTAACACTAAAATTAAATACTCGTAAAACTAAGTTTAACATTACTTTCCCTCACAGGGGCTTAACTAAAAGAAATCATATTTTCAATTGACTTCTTATTTATGCTCTAATCACTCCAAAAATCCTAATGTTGTTGATCACCTGCAAAAAGGAAGTCAAAGGACAGTGAGTTTTCAAGAGCCTGGTACGGTCGATCAAAGATTTAAACAACAAAATAATTCGGACGAGTTTTTCATATAAAGTCAATGAAAATTTTTAACAGTATTTTCAAGTAAAACGCAACATTTCAATATAGATGAACAATTTTAAATTTAAGTCAAATAACTTCTTTTCGAAGGGGTATTTTTTTTTTTTTTGATGAATTCATAGCAATTCAATATAAACACAGGGATGAGTATCAACTCAATCCGTTAATTCAATAATCATTTCAAAACATTTCAGGTGCAATAAAAATGGAAAGAGAAAATATTGAACATGAGTAGTACGCTATAGTAAAGCCACTCCGGCAATCCTCGATACGCTTTACATATGCATATGTACACTGACTAGTCCATCTAGGTACTAATTTAACCCAACCAACAGACCATCCTTATGTACCCAAAAAAAAAAAAAATAGACCATCCTTATAACTCCAGGCTTACTAACTCACGTCAATATTCAAGAAATTCAAACACAATTCAAACTGTTTTACAATGATTGAATTTAAATAAATAAATGAGAATAACAAATTCCAAACGATCCCCATTAGGCTCAAAATAGGGTTTCATGAACAGTTTCAGAATATCTTTTATATCAAACATAAAATCAAATCAATGTAGCTCATAAAGTTTTCAAAATAAACATTTGAAATCAGAATGATAAAGTAGGGTTCGGATGAAATTCCTTACCTCGATCCATACTATGCAATGTTACGCGCGCAACCTCGATTAAAATTCTTTGAATAAATCTAGATTGGCAAATTCATTTGTTAGAATACAATCTATGCTAATATACTATAAACCTAATATTAACTGCTCATCACGTACTCACTTCTAACACCGAAATCACTCAACTCAAAGCAGAACTCGCACACGACCAACCTAATCGAAAATCATGTACGCTCCATAATGCGTAACGATATCTTAAAATTCATGATAAATTACAGTAAAATACTTTTATTGCTTAAAACATTATAAAAAGTCAAAATATTAATTTTATGAAATTTTGAATATTTTGAATTAAATAATTTCTTTAAATGAAAGAAAACCCATAAATACACATAGTTATTTCTAGCTGAAAAAAAAGTCCCAAAATTTTTGTAACAACTTTAGAATATATAAATTAAAATTAGAATTTAAAAGATATCAAAACTATTTTTAAATTCATTTACTAAAACCAATGCGATACGAAAATGATAGCAAATAAATTTTAAAAATTATCAAACTTAAACTGATGCTTATTTATACCATAAAAACATTACTCTAATTTTTTCAAAATATTTTCATAAATTTAAAGGCTCTAAAAGAATTTTACAAATCTGAAAATACAGACAATACTAAATATTCATACCATCTCAAAAAATTATGAATTTTTGTCAGAAATTCTAACTTAGTCTAAAGTATCATACTATAAAATTTTACGCGTTAACAAATATTGTACGTTAACTAGTGCTCGCATTGTACTTAACGATAACCCAATACCCAACACCCGATTCGCCCTTCCCTTCTTTTTACCTCGACACTCTTTTATTTATTGCACTCACTGACCCATTATCACTTCTCTTCTTTCTGCTACCCATCTTTAATACACTCAATGCACCTACGATTCTATCTCCCACTTCCTTTACACACACAAGATCACATATATACATACACCATCCAACACACACACAAAAGAGTGCACATTTCACACACCATCCTTGTAACACACCCACTTTCACAACTGTTTTTTTAGCCCCATTGCTCTCCCTCCTCTCCCTCTACACCCACATAACACACCTATACAGAGTCACACATGCACACCATTTTTGGCTCACCCAAACATGCACAGACTCACACACACAACACACACAAACACTTCTGGGTATACTGCCTTATGGCAATATCCCCCACTCACATAGCCACCCCACCTATATAAATACACACACACACACACACTAGAACACACAACTCACAACCGTATGCCCAGCACTTCACACGCATACACTACTACACTTCTTCACTTGAACCAACAGTCCCCTTCACATATATAAACACACACATAGCCATGCTAACACAAACACATACATAAATACTCACCCACACACCTACACAATTTGCACCAATTTCATGAAAAGTTGTTGGGTTTCTTCTTCACTTTTCATGTCCAAGCCACCACAACACCTACTTCCTCAGTAATTGCACACACACACTCACACACATGTACACACTCTTATACACAATACGCACACATCTCTTCTCAAACCCACAAAATACACGTGTACATGGGGCTGTTTTGGCAGCCCCTCCACTATCCTTTACACACACACTAACACAAACACATGCGCCCGCACACATGCACACACACACACACACACACACACACACACACCTCACCATTGTTTTGCCAACCTATAACACCACCATCAACCTATACACCATGAAATACCCAACACATGCACACACCCACTACTGCCTCATGACAGCTTATTCCCTCCCCCCCTTTCAATCTTCTTTCTCTATGAGTGCTCTCTAGTTCTAAATCAAGCGGTATGAGCATGCCTCGATCCTCTGGTGTGTGTTCTTTACTTGATACCACAACCCTTTTTCTCTATCCTTCTTTGTAACCATTCATTTTCTTCAATTCTTAAAGGAAACTTCTCTTATTAGATTCACAATCCATTTTTTTCTCTTTCATTAGATTTCAATAAGAAAAAAAATTCTGATCTAGTACTCAGTATTGCCAGGGCTGCCGAAGAACATTGAACAGTAAGTTTTTTACAACTTTGCATAGTTGAACAGTAAGTTGTTTATTACATTGAACATTGAATGCAGTTCCTTGTATGCTGTGAATTGCTTTGCTTAGCATATCTATCGTTGATAGTGCTGTGGTATTGTGAGTGTTACATGGTTGATATGAGATGTCAGTGGTTGTTCCGTTGATGTCCCTCTTAGCTTGCAATATTATTGAGAACTTGTGATTAAGTTTCTCTCTGGTCCACTCTGTGGGGGATGTTGGTGTGGGAACCAGTTATAGTATTGAACACCGGTCAATTTCATGACTAGAAATTCTTGTTTGAGTAATTGATTAACCAAGGATGTAAGGTGAACTTATTTCCCTTAGTCTATCCAATTGGTGTAACTTATAGTTTGGCGATAGCATGGTCGGAGACAAACACTCTTCGTGAGTTCCCTTCTTGTGTTTGGCGTCTCTTTTAATTACTTGAGACTGAGATGAACATCCCAGAACACAGGACATTATATGAAAGGAGAGCCTGTGAAATATGATCACCAGTAAAAAGGATGTATAGCGCACAAGTTGAGTCTGTCGTGTTTGGTCGAGTTCAGTCAGTCGAGTCTGAGTCTACATTGCATTTGACTTTATTTTGATGTTAACTATTTTAATAGCTTGTATTAATGTTTAATTTGGATGTACTAATTTATTGTTCACGTGTATAGTCTGTCAGTCGGTTAGTCTTGTTCATAAAGATGTGGAAATAATGTTGTTCTGTTGGGCTTTAAAGCCGCTCAGTCTGATAAAAAAATATTACTTAACCATATATTAAGTTGATGTGGCGTTATTTGTCAAACTCCTGTTTATTGATATCGTTGGTTTGATTGTTATTTTTCCCGAGGCTGTCGCATCGTCTGTGCACGTTAATCCTCGTGTTATCTTTACTGGGTGAATTGCGTTCATTCCTTATATGTGTTGTTTCAAGTGGTAAGGTCGATCTGGGTGAGACGTCGGAGAAAGGGAAGGAGAAGGTGGCCTAATTTATAAAAGGAGATGTAAGACGGTGTCAACCATATTTTGGGATCTAGATGTTCTATTTTAAAACTTCCGCTGTGTTTGTGCTGAACGTTGTAGTGAAATCTTTTGTAAGGATGCCGATTTAAAGCTTTATGTATATTAAGTATGTATCTAGAGTTGCTATGTAATCCAATAGGGATTAAGTTGCGTTTTATTGACAATTTAGCTCCAATAACGTCACTTGGGCCGACACTACAAGAAAAGGCTTTTAGCGACGGGAAAATCCGTCGCTAAAAGCCTAAAATCCGTCGCTAAATGTTTTAGCGACGGATTTACCGTCGCTAAAAGTCCCTCATATAAAAGCCCGTCACTAATAGTTTGGCAACAGAATTTTTAAATCTGTCGTGTTATATTTAAGTTTTTGCGACGGATTTATTTATTAATTAGCGACGGAATATCCGTCTCTAATTATATTTTAAGTATTTTAATTTAATTTTTTTATTAAATTAGCGACGGAATATTCCTTCCCGAAATGTCTTATTTAGCGACGGAATAATCCGTCGCTAAACATAATAGTAATAAAAACTTTTAGCGACGGATATAATCCATCGCCAAAAGTCAAAAAATTTTAAAATAATTTTTTTATATTTTTCTAATGCCCAAACCTGTAATAAAAAAATCAATCCTCAACAACAACGCGCAATAATTAATCCTCAACAACAACACGCAATAATCAATACATAAAGAAATATGTAAACTTAATCACAAAAAAGACTCATTATGTACAAGCTGGGAACCGGATACAGCTAGTTAGGGGAGGGAAGAAGAGTACAAGCCGGGCGCGGGGGCCGGGGGGAGCTGGGACCGGGCACGAGAAGAGGCTCATCAGGGGTTACCGAGTCCCGGATATGGATCCTGCTGATTCGGGGCCAGCTCGACATGTCTAGCTGCGGTACCCTGCTGATCCTGCTCCCTGATCATCCTCAACACCACCGTAGCAATGCGCGCGATCTCCTCCTCGTCCAACGGATGCAGAGGAGCTAGTGTCTGTGGAGGGACAGTGGGGGGTGAGGATGCTCCTATCACGGCACGAGCAGTCCGACTAGGCAGGCCGCGTATGCGGCCTTTCGACAACCTCCGGCGTATCCAGCCATCGCTTCAACGCCTCAGTACTCGCACCCGTACTAGTGGACGCTGATGGCTGTCCGGACTACTCCTCGGACCCCTAAGCTGTTCATATGAGGCCTGCAAAAAACAGTGATATTAAGATATGTTAGGGCATTAATTAACGCAACAGACATTGAGGATAGAAAGAAAAAAAATTAATAACTTAAACAAATTGACTCACATCGATCCGCCGGGCAATATCTGAAATATAGTCGCCCGCTCGGTGCGTCTCGTCCTTGTCCTTCTTCCGCACGTGCGTCTGATTATACGTCAGAGCTGCGACCTCATCGTCCTCCAGATCTAGGTGCTCGACCGCATTCTTGTGTCGGACGATGTCGTGTGGCACCGACCCCCCCCTGTGTGGGTCAGATCTTTGTTCTGTCTGTTCTCAGCCCCGCACTTACTCTTGGCGTCCTAACCTGGATCCGCAGCCTACCGATCTATCATCGCCATCCATACATTCGGAGATATCCAATGTGGGGGATATCTCATCATCTCCGTCATTGGGGCACCCTCGGGCAGCATTTTCTTCACCCGGTCCCTTGCGTCGTGGAGCCATCGGCGGTAATTTTTGCTGATATAAGCAAAGAAGGCCTGCTGCCCCAGTGCCTACTGCTCAGGCAAGTCAAACGTGAACCCCTCATGTAAGGCATTCAATAACACAAATTAACTACAGAAAACAAACTATAATTAAACAAATACTATCGCTGAAAAAAATACTTCACCGTACCAGCCACTCCTTCCATAGGGACTCCCTCGCAGCGACATCCCAGTCCTTCCAGTACAGGCGTGGCTCGAAGAATCGGTGCTTCACAAGAACGCCGATCTTCGTCCTCGCCTGATTCTCTAGGATCCTGCCAAAGAAGTAAATAAATAAATTAATACAGTTCAAATATAAATTAACACCCCAAAATTTTAAATATAAGGCATGATGTGATATTTTTTTTTACTTACAGGCCTTCCTGAGTGAGCGTAACTCTCTATTTACGCTGGGGGTCGATGCGTACCCCGCGTGTCGGACCACGACCTCGTCGAGATCCTACAAAACACCAACATTAATACAGTTCAAATATACTTTAAATATAAGGCTAGCGAAAATGTACTAAACACCGTTATCAACTATAACTGTGGTAGAATCCACGGAAGAAGGAGAATCAACGCACGTGTGGGATGAATCTGCGTCGGGCTAGGGAGATGGCTGGGGCGATGGCGACGACGATAGCTTGGGCTGGGGCTGGGGCTGGAGCTGGGGCCCCATCTGCTGTACACGATCACTCTGTGCCTCGTCATTAGTGGGCAATGACGAGGTGGGACCCACTGGGGAGGAAGTAGCTCGGCGTCCAACCCGGCCACGAATAGCCCGTATCCTATCCATATCTGACTTCGTATAGATAAATTACAAATACATGAACACATTAAAAACAATAATTTGGCAAAAATCATTGGCATATATATATATATATATATATATATATATATGAACGGAGGTGCAAAAACACATCAATATGAACCAAGTTCTAAAATGTGACTACATTTTTTTCCCGGCTTGTTACAACATTACAACTCAATCATTTTCAGTTTAAGAATCATCATCATCTTCATCACTTTCCTCGTCGTCCTCTTCTTCGTGGGACTCGTCGTCCTCTTCATCTTCTAATTCATCCTCTTCATCAGTAGACTCGGTCACATCATCTCCAACACTTTCCACGTCTTCTGCGTCATCATCTACGACTTCTTCTCCTACATGAAGTGTTGTTGGAAGAGGAAGATCGCCCTCCTCATTGTTGACCTCAACAGGGAACAAGACAGGTGGTTGGTCAGCTAGAAAGGAGTTTAGCTCACTGTCATATGTCACGGGCAATTTCTTGAACTTAATAATTGTATACCAATGAGATTTGGGATTAGCGACGTCCTCCGCGTAAAATACTTGTACAGCTTGACTAGCAAACACAAAGGGCTCGTCTGATGCAAGTCTTGACTTGACATTGACATCTACAATCCCTTGAGAGCTAACACGGATTCCTCTACTGCATGTGACATCGAACCACGTACACTTGAACATTACCAGGCGGTTTTTGAAACCCAGATATGTTAGCTCAACAATCTCATCTAGCTCTTAGTAAATGTCCATACAATTCTCGGCATAACAGTTGCCGTTGACCAATACAATTATGACCAATCATTATGCAGGGTCGATGTAAATATGAATGCATGAATGTGACAACATGTCTATGTATTTCCCTTCAATTCTCTAATAGGTAGTGGTCCTATCCCATTTAGAAAAGAACATGTTTATAAAACAGTGAATAACTCATGCTTAGTCCTATGTCTGCGAAAAAATCGACAGCACCTCTCCGCATTTCTCCAAGTACACGACATCGATTAGGTGTTCTAACATTCATCAAACCTTGCCTTGTAAGGTTTGACGGATGTTCGAACACCAGATCTGTATGCACCAGGAGAAACACGTGAGAATGTGTATCCACGACATAGAACACAGAGCATGAGTTGAAACACTGTTTTATAAACACGTAACTTTTTCAAATTGTCCAAACTGGACATCCAAAGGCTCATTACAAAGCATTACTTTGTAATGAGTACCTTTGAACGGGAACTAAGGGTTTTTATGCATGCATGCGTTCAGAAATTGATAATATATGCAAGAATCTTTCCGAAATATCAAAACTGCAAAAAAGATCGTTGCATATGTTACCAATTTCAGTTTAAATAGAATTCGTTGGCAACGAGTTGAACCATCTCGTTGCCAATGGACTTCGCAAAACAACAACGAATATAAAGAATGCAGGTTTTATAAGAAACAAGTAATTGAACAATCTCTGGGCTAATTAGTGTTAATGAGGATTACCTTGGGCTAATTATAGCTAATTAGGGTTGATTAGGAGTAATTACGATTATTTGGAGCTAATAGCCGGGTTTTATTGTGCAGAGTCGTGTTGATTAATCCTAATTAGGGCTAATTAGGCATTAATTGGGTTATGTTATGGCTAATTAGTGTTAATGAGGACTACCTTAGACTAATTATAGCTAATTAGGGTTGATTAGGACTAATTAGGGTTATTTTGAGCTAATTAGGGTTTTATTGTGCGAAGTAGTGTTGATTAGTCCTAATTAGGGCTGATTAGGCTTAATTGGGTTATTAGGCTTAATTACGACTACTTAGGCGCGTAATCAGAGTTTAGTTACGTGTTAGGGTTTAGGGTTTAATTAATCTAATCATGGGTCTACAAGATATGAGTAATTAGGGCTAATTAGGGTTTAATTTGGACTGATTGGTGTTAATTAGGATCAATTTGGAGTAATTACAGCTGATTTAATTTTCATTGGGTTCTTAGGGTAAATTAAAACTAATTAGGCTTGTTAGAGCTAATTAGGGTTAATTGGGTTCATTAGGGTTAATCGGGACTAATTAGGGCTAATTATAGCCAGTGCTGGAGCCACGATGAGATTCTAAGGGGTGCTAAAAATGTCGCATTAACCTAATTAACCTAAATTCAACAACCAACCATTCAACTAATTCACAGATATCTCAATCTAATTGGGCCACATCCTCCGTTAACAATCTCAATTCTCAAATTCTCAATGCACAGTCAACAATCTCAATTCCCAATACCTCATATAGGGTGTCGGTATGGTGTCCGACATCTCCGGACACGTCTGAAGACATTGATTTATTTTTTAAATGCCGGACGCCGTGTCTATCACCCCCTGAAGAGGTGCCAGACACCCCCTGAAGAGGTGTCCACAAGTATAAAGCCAAATTAAGACATTTCGGTGTCGGTGTCGATCGGACGCTGTGTCCGTGACCTACCGACACCTCGACACATCCAGAAACGTGTCGAACACCTCCAAAAATGTGTCGGACACCTCCGGACACGTGTCCGACACCTACCAACATCTACCGACACCTCCGGACACATCCGAAGTCATTGATTTATTTTTTAAATGCCGAACAACTTGTCTGTCACCCCTTTAAGAGGTGTCCACACATATAAAGCACAAATGTAACATTTTTCGGTGTCGGTGTCGACCAGACGGGGTGTCCGTGACCTACCGACACCTCGACACCTTATCGACACATCCGGACACATGTTAAACATCTCCGGACACGTATCCGACACCTCATATAGGGTGTTCGAAGACATTGATTTATTTTTTAATTGCCGAACTTGGACACGGTACCGGACACCCATTGAAGAGGTGCCGGACACCCATTGAAGAGGTGCCAGACACCCATTGAAGAGGTGTCCACAAGTATAAAGCTAAAATCTGTTGTTTCGGTGTCAGCGTCGATCGAACGTGGTGTCCGTGTCTGTGCTACCTAATGGGGATCTCAATCCAATTGGATCTCATCCTATGTCAACAATCTCAATTCTCAATTCTTAAATGCCAAATGCAATAAAAATTAATAAAAATCACACATTCAATCCAATTGGGTCCCATCCTCCGTCAACAATCTCAATTCTCAATTCTCAAATGCTCAATGCAATAAAAATCACACATTCAATCCAATTGGGTCTCATCCTCCGTCAACAATCTCAATATCACAAATGCTCAATGCACAATTAACAATCTAAAATCATCAATTAACAACCTAAAATTATCAATTAATAATCTCATTTACTTCAAATGCACAGCTAATAACATAAAATCATCAATTAACAACCTAAAATCATCTATCGATTGGATTAGGGTATTCAATTTAGGGTTTAATTTAGTGTTCGGTTCAATTAGGGGTTCAATTAGTTTAATTAGGATTCGATTACATCAATTTAGGGTTTAATTATAGCTCAATTTAATGGTCGGTTGAATTGGGGCATTCAATTAGGAAGTTCAATAAGTTCAATTTAGGGTTCGTTAGATTAGGGCATTTAATTTAAGGTTCAATTAGTTTAATTTAGGGTTCAATTCGATTAAGGCATTCAATTTAGGGTTTAATTAGGATTCAATTACTTCAATTTAGGGTTCAATTAGGAGTTCTATTCGTTCAATTTAGTGGTCGGTTAAATTGGGGCATTCAATTAGGGAGTTCAATAAGTTCAATTTAGGGTTTGGTTGGATTAGGCAATTCAATTTAGGGTTCAATTAGGGGTTCAATTAGTTTAATTTAGGGTTCAATTCGATTAAGGCATTCAATTTAGGGTTCAATTACTTCAATTTAGGATTTGATTGGATTCTATTAGTTCAATTTAGGGTTCGGTTGAATTAGGGCATTCAATTTCGCATATCAATTAGGGGGTTCAATTAGTTCAATTTAGGGTTCGATTGAATTAGGGCATTTAATTTAGTGTTCAATTAGTTTAATTTAGGGTTCGATTAGATTACGACATTCAATTTAGGGTTCAATTAGTTTAATTTAGGGTTCGATTCAAGAGGTGTCCACAAGTATAAAGTCAAAATGTGACATTTTTCGGTGTCGGTATAGATCGGACGCGGTGTCAGTGACCTAACCAACACCTCGACACCTCATCGACACATCCAGACATGTGTCGGACACCTCTGGACACGTGTCGGACACCTCCGGGCAATAATCCAATTGGGTCCCATCCTTCGTCAACAATCTCAATTCTCAAATGCTCAGTGTAATAAAAATTAATAAAAATCACACATTCAATCCAATTGAATCCCTCCTCCTTCAACATTCTTAATTCTCAAATGCTCCATATCATATCTAAAGTCTCAATTCTCCATATTTTGTAATATACAAATGTAGGCATCAATTCCATCAGCAATTAAACAAACTAATCAATCAGTTACAAAATCAATTTCATCAATTCCATCAGCAATTAAAAATAATTGAAATTATAAGAAACATATCGACATTCCAGAAACAAATTAGGACATAAATCAGAGCAACTGAAAATTAGGACAAATGGCGCTTAAACATGCATTAAAGCAAATTAGGGCAAATAAACATACAGAGAGGTGGTGTGGCGACGGCGGCGTTGGTGGCGCAGCGGAAATGGAGGGCCTTGGTGGCGGGCAGTGGAGGGAATTGGTGGCGCTGAGTTGGTGGCACGTGGATATGGAGGGGCACGATGTGGGGGGGGGGGGGGGGGGTGATGTCGCTGAAGGTGGGTGGCCAGAGAGGGAGACCGACGGTAAAAAAATCGCCGGTGAGTAGGTGAGAGTGAGTGACAGAGAGAAACGGGGAGGGAGAGAGAGAAAGACGAACCTGTTATATGTAAAGACTTTTAGCGACGGACAAATACCGTCGCTAAAAGTCCGTCGCAGAAAGTCCTATTTCAAAAACTTTCACCAACGGATATTTTAGCGACGGTGTTTTTCCGTCGCTAAATTATTAGATATTTTATAAAAAAAATCTAACGACGGTTACACCGTCGCTAATATTCTCTCGGTAAAAGTTCGTCGGCAAAAATTATTACCGACTGTATATTCCGTTGGTAAATGTTTTTGCCGACGGACTTTTACAAACTGTGTTTTTCGTCTCTAAAAGGTATTTTAGTGACGGATTATACTCCGTCGCTAAAAGTCCGTCGTAAAAAAAATAGTTTTTCTTGTAGTGTGAGAGGTGTGTCTAATATGTCTTATCAAAAAGAACTAACTAGGGGGAGTTGAATTAGAGCTTACCTTCCATCCCTTTGGAATGATATATCCAGCGTAGGTGAAGTCAGTAATGGCTTCTCTAAATGTTTCTGGTGCAGGTTCATGGAGTCTTGGTATTTCGCTAGCAACATTCCATGAGTACCTCATATTTCTAAAGTCTTTCTCTAAGTAAGCAGCTCCTTTAGCTCTTTTGAATTTGATATCTCCTTATGTTTTTTGTTACCGGTCCCCAAGTATTAATAAGATAAAATCACTGTTGTTTCTAGGACTTTGAAACAATAACCGCAACAATTAACAAAAGAGAGCTTATAGAAGTTACAACAATTTGAAGCACTGACCAGAAATAGTTTGTTGTTAAAGCCTAAATGCCGACTAAATAAATTAGTCAAAATACTACTTTTTGCTAGCAACAATAGGAATCTACGCAGCCTACATGCTAAACCTTTAGTGCTTCTATTTCTTTCAAAACTGCATAACAAAGTTACATTCTTCAAGTTGCCTATCCGACCACTTTCTGAGAAATTTTATTCAATCAACTCTGGTATCAGAGTAAATAGGTTACCCTTTAGTGTAAAGAGTTCACACTAGTGTTATTAAAGGCACGCCTAGGCGCAAGGCGCAGCTAGGAGCACAAAGTGCACCTCGCCTAGGCCTAGGCGCAGCGCCTTCAATAAGGCGCGCGCCTTGTGCGCCCAGGCGCTCTGGCGCTAGGCGCATAGCGGGGAGGGAGGCGCAAAGCTAGGCGTACAATGTGTAACCGTTCGATTTGGCTTCTTGTCTTCACATGGACCGTTGATTTCTCTTTTAGTATTTTACCCTTTTTGTCTTTACCAAGTCAAAACACTTTTTTAAAGACTAAAATATAAAACCTAACTAATTTGTTAGCGAAAAAATACTTTTTATCGCTAATTTCTCACCAACTACGTTAACCTTTAAGGTGAAAGTTGTTGAAGACATAGTACACATGGCTAAATTAGGAGACTTAACTGATTTGTTAGCTTCACTTTATATTGTTCATAAGACCAAAGCTCAATCTTGAGAAAATATTTGAATTTTTAGTCCCTATATTATGCTCATTCCCATTGAGATCGATCTAATTTTTAAAAGCGGAATTTATTTTTATTGTTGGAAGCTTGTTAAATTAGAATGTTGGTATTTGAAACTTTCTCTAATGTTTAGAAGTTTGTTAATTGTCATGTTCTAAAAATTTTTTACTTAATTTTTTTATTTAATGCACTTTTATTTTTTTTATTTTTATATATTTTAATATTGCGCCTTGCTTCGAAAAGGCGCGCGCCTGCGCCTTGCGCCTAGACTCAAGGGACCTTTTGCGCCTTAGGTGCGCCCGCGCCTTTAATAACTATGGTTCACACATAAAGGCTATGTATGACGTTCACTCCTTTTAGGTGTAAGGATTTCTCCTCAAATTCATCAACTTGTTTTCATATTTGTTCTTCTAATTTGTTCATGGCTATGAACTCTGTGTGATGAATTGATATTAGCATGTTTATTTGTTATTGAAACTCTGTTACCGAGCCTTAATTGGTTGTCTGAATTCGTGTCGATACTCATTTCTTATTGCATGTCGAGCATTGAATTATTTGTTGATTCAATTTTGTTGCTTTCTGTATATTGATATGGAATCTGTTATGCATTGGAAGGCGTTATAAGGTTGGTATGTTCCTGTGTGGAATGTAGCTAGTACCTTGGTAGACTATTTACTGTATGTATATATGTATATGTAGTCTGTATTGTACAGTGCCTGTGTAGCTTCTTTGTTTATGTTTTGTTTGAAAATGATTGTTTTGATGCCTGATTAACAGAGATTGAATTGAAATTGTTTTGATGTATGATCAAGGAAGATTGAATTGAAACTCTTCCTCATATTGTTATCAATGATTGTTTGAAATCCTTTGGAAAATTGTCCGAATAGAATCTTGAATCATTTTGAAATTCCTTCATTTATTCCTTGAGCAACCTTACTGAGTTTTCAAAAACCCACCCTTATTTGATTCCTTACTGTAGGTAATGAACAACAATAGATTGCTTGGGGATGGGTTTAAAGCCTAAGTGAGAGTTTAGAGTGTCCACCACTATTTTGCGTAGTAGGACCTTGTGTGGTCTATTGCCGTTCTGTTATAAACTTAAATTTTAGTGGTTTAAGTTCGTTTCTTTAGACCATATATTCTTAGAGAATTTGAGTTGATGTCTGTTTAGAAGTTCTAAATTTATGTCAAAACAATGTCTAATGTGATTTGATGTGTTTAATGGTCCGTGGGTTCGGGGCGTCAGAGCTCTGGATTTTTGGATTGTTACAAAATCTGCGGTTGAGCTTCGATATATTTTATATCACGTATCGGGTAGATATCTGTACTCTTAATAGTGTGTATATTTTTTTGGTACAGTTCCACGTTGAGTTGCAAAGCAGCAATAATCTCATCGTGTCTATTATAGAATACCTTCATTGATCTCCGAACACTTGCAGAGCTCCCAGTTATCACAAGTTCTGGTGATAGTGTGTATCTTACGATGTGAACCTAGTTATGGATATCACAAGTACTTTGTTTCTTCTGTAGAATTAAGTCTTGTTAGTTAACATATATGTCAGTAGTTCAAAACAATGCCTCGCTCTCTCAAGTAAGTTTTTTTTTTCTGCTTTTTCCATCTCCATTTTTCTTGCAGGTGCCCTAATTTTAGCATCTTACAGAGTTACTCCCCTTTTTTGGCCTCTGTGCATTATCCTACAGCATTAGCTCAGTTACTGGTCTTGCTGGGACAGTATCGCTCAGTAGTAAGCACAATACAAGAACTCCTCTTATTTGTGATGCATTTGCACAAATAACAGATCTTAAGGTGACATGGGAGTTAATGTTATCAGTTGCAAACGCTTTTGAATTCCATAGAGAACTGGTGTGCTAATACATTTATAGCAATCTGTACAATCCGAATGATATCTAGATATGACTATTCCAAATTCACGGGTTGTGCCCAAATATCGAGATTGATTTCCCCCCAACCCCCTCCCCCAAAAACACACAATATCCACGACTTGTACACACCTGACTTGTGCATTGAGACCGAATTTGCGGGCACCAAATCTTAGACAAGATCGATGTACATTGATGCTAATTAGTAAAGAAAAGGACACCATGACTGAATTGCAACATTCAAAATAAATAGCATAAGATAATGCCTACAGGGTAAGCGGATCCGGATAATAATTGTTCGATTGAGGGACTAGCACAATAAGACCGTGAATCCTGTGGTGCAACAAGACATAAAGTTGCTAGTTGTGTCGATGGAGGCGAACTGGAAGCCCATTAGCTGGAACTGGGAACGGGTCATTCACAACTTTCTCACTTGGTATAAGCTTCTCCCATTTGAACTTCAGCACCACGTTATGAATGAAAACAAGTATTGCAAGTCGTGCATATTCATTTCCAGGACACATCCGTGGCCCTCCTCCAAAAGGCGCAAATGTGTATGGTGCTGGACCCTTTCCTTCAAACCTCGATGGGTCAAAGTTATGAGGGTCTGGAAAGTACTCTGGATTTTTGTTTGTGGCATTAGCAATCCAGTGTAACTGCACATGTCAGTTGTACTAGAATCTGAGTAATATGTCTTATGAAAAAGAATAAAAATAATTAACTAGTACTCCTGCATGAGGGAGCTATATCAGAGCTTACCTTCCATCCCTTTGGAATCGTATATCCAGCGTAGGTGAAGTCAGTGATGGCTTCTCTAAATGTTCCTGGTGCAGGTGCATGGAGTCTCAGTATTTCGCTAGCGACACTCCACGAGTACCTCATATATCTGAAGTCTTCCCAAGTAAGCAGCTCCTTTGGCTCTTTTGCATTTGATATCCCCCTATGTTCTTCATTACCATTCCGCAAGTATTAATAAGATAAAATCACTATTGTTTCTAGGACTTTAAAACAATAACCGCAACAATGAACAAAAGGGAGCGTACCGAAGTTGCGACAATTTGAAGTATTGACCAAAAATACATGGCGGTGAAAGCTTAAATGCCGACTAAATAAATTAGACAAAATTTTATTTTTGGCTAGTAACGGTAGAAATATATGGACCCTACGTCTTGCAACTTTGGTGTTACTGAATAACAAAGTCACATTCTTCAAGTCGCCTATGCCACCAAGTCTTAGGAAATTTTATTCAATGTGCTCCATTGTAAGTGTAAAAAGGTTATCTTTTAGGTGTAAAGAGTTCACACCAAAAGGGTAATGATTCCTTTATATCAGTTAAATATCAACAATTTCATAACTCTGATATATAATATTCTAACGATTCAATACATCCATAGAAAAGAGACGAGAAGTCCTTATGACCTACCTCTCTTGTTTGCACCAAAAAAAAATTGCACCAAAAAAAATGACCAACCTCTCTTGTTCTCAGTTTTTCTGGAAAAAGAACATCTTCACAGTGAACAAACGGAGTTGAAGATGCAAAACATATCAGCACATATTGTGCAAAAGCATCTTAACGCAAATAAATTCATAGTGAACTAGCAGGCCTCCGTATAATAATATACTCCTACGTTATTCTACAGCCAAGTGACGGTCTTTGGGACAAATACAGGAGGGAGCCAGCCCCCCCCCCCCCCCCCCCCCGACTCCAAATGTCACTGGGAATTGTCTTACGGGTCATCTTCCACGCGTATAGACGACCATATTGTGCAAAAACAGATCAATGACATTTGTTGCTGCTAAAAATATGCTCCGCGTATGTTGCAGAACCCGAGCCTGGACCGATGACCTGCAAGACAGAAAACGAGTGACCGCCGGGTGGGGTTCCCGGCGGAGAACTCTCCGATGCTTAAGTCAGAGTGCAGCTACATGATAATGACTCTGAAAAAGCATGAATGTGTGTAGTTTTCTCCTACCTGGAGGGGTAGACCCCTTTATATAGCCGTAGGAGAAGACTCCTAGTAGGACTGGGCCGTAGGCTAGATGTGTTAGGATCGCGTTAAGATCCTTGAGAATCACGTCACGATCCCTGATAAGATAATTATCAGTCTCCTAGTGCGACTAGGATTGCCGGTATTCCCCAATTATTAGAAGTCATATTTGAGGTATATCATAAGCCCCCCACTTCCTTAGCCAAAATGTTTGGCCGAGGAAGTTTATACCTGGTATCTTGAGACACGCGCCAGATTTATAAGGGATTCTCCATCCGCTTGTTGGGGTAATAATATTTCTCTACTCCATATGCTTGGACCTAAGCTCTTGGGAGCTTAAGCCTTAGAACTTTGCCCAAGTAGGATGCTAGAACTCTAGCTCTTGAGAGCTAGGTCTTTCGAATGTCGCCTAAGTAGACTACTCGGAATCATCTTTGGGAAGATGAATCATGGGATCTCGGGATCCATTAGAGGCTGTGCCCCACGTTTAGCCTCTCTAGAGAGAGGACACAGAGCTATGCATGCAAGTTGTTGCATGTGCTAAGTGTTTGAATGTCCCCTTGAGGGGTCACCTCTCCTGTGGAGGGTGTTTGTTTTGTGCAAGTGTGTATTCTTTAGCTTGAGCTGACCACATCATGCTTGCGTTTTACTTTGACGCAAACCCTTATCGTCAGCTAAGGGCTGGCAAAGAAGCCTCGCACTCACGCTCGGACAGGTTTCGAATTAACAAAACAGGGTAGGGCGACGAACTCCCACTTGGTTTTGCCGTTTCACGGGTTAGAACTATAGCTAAACCGTTTAGATAGAACTTGAGCTCTATCCTGTCACCCTTGAGGGTGTTCGTCCCTTGAGGGACCGCCCTAGAGGGCTAGTGGAACGTAGAGTTCAGATAAGCGCCCTTGGGGGCTAATGGGAGCACATAGCTCATGTAAATACCCTCGGAGGGTTGACGAAACTTAGAATTCTTGTACGTGCCCTTGAGGGAGTATGAAGCGTGTAGCTCATGTAAAGGCCCTGGGGGGCTGGACGGAACTTAGAGTTCTCATCATACGTGCCCTTGGGGGCGGATGGAGCACAAAGTACTCTAATTCACCAGTTGCATTGGTAGCATGCGCTGGTGTGAATGTTTGACTGTTGATAGTCGGTCACTGTACGACCTGATATATAATTTCGAGCTCGGCGGCAGGATACTACTGCAAAAACCCTTAAGTTGCCGGGTGCTGTGAATTTGTTCCTTACTTGTGAAGTGGTTTTTGCGTCATTGTTGATGCTTAGGAGCGCAGTATAAACCCTTGCAACAAGAAAAAGTACGTGACTGAAAAAACAGCTTCTGAAGCAATTAAAGTACATGAACTTAAATGTTCAACTATGTTTTTAACACATAATTGAGAGCGGTGTTCAACATAGCGGCCCCTTGGGGTTTTGTCGGTTAGCCGACAGGGGGTGTGCTGCACTGCGTGTCGCAGGTGAGTTTAAAACGTCATAGCAGTCGGAATCCCCGACTTGTGACGTACTTGCGTTAATTGGTGCAACTATATAATGTTAGACCCAAATTAAACATAGGTCTAGGAAATATACGAGCACATTTGAGAAGCAGTCCTTATGAGGCTTGTTAGTGCCTAGAATCGTAGTCACTTAATTCCTTTTGGAGATGAATATACGAGGAAGTATATGCCATTTTCTAAAGAATGTGTGGCACCTATTAGAATTAATGAGACCATGTAGGTCTTGAATAGGCCATTATCTCGGGTAAAAAGCTTAATGCTTTCAAATATACATGGCCTAAGTTAAATAAACGAGACCCTTTGGGTTTTAAGAATACATATGCATTTTTCACAGGCAAAAAGTCTAATGCTTTTCTAAAAATATGGCATGTGTCGAATGAATAAGACTCTGTGTGTCTAAAACGTGAATATGCATATTTATAGGGGGAATGCTCAATTTAAAAAAGAGGCATTGGACTTATCTGCCCATTTTTATCTTTGACCAAAAGGCAGCTCAACGGAGGCAGTCTGCCATCTGTGGTGTCGTCTGCTGCGGACGTGAGGCGATAATCATGTGGGGACGGCGACACGATCGGCGGTTGGATCTGAACTGGACGATGAGGTGGCCGAAGGTGCTGCAGTGAGGTGGCGCCAAGGTAGGGAGACGGTGACGGTGGGGCAGTGCTGCTTCCCCCGGCGTCGAAGTCTTGACCAATGCCGATGTTGACTGATCGGTGCCGTCTCTTTCACGAGCACTGTTGACTTTGCGGCCGGCGAGGTGCCGCGATCTTTGCGATTCGTAACTGGAGGCGCAATAGCTGTGTGGCCGGTCTCGGTTTGTGCCCCGAGAGCATGGCGTTTGGTCTTCCGCTACCCAGTCATGATGGCATCGATCTCTTTTCTGTTCTGGACGGCGCAAATCTGGACAAGCGGTGCTTCCGACGGCGGTCTATGGTGGCACAAACTTAAAGCTTGATGGCGACAGTTCATCGCTTGATGACGACGGGCGTGGTTGTTGATGACCACTGTTTGTAGTGGTCGGTGCATGATTGACGGGGCGTTAACTGGTTTTGCCCCGGGGGTCGTGCGATTGCTAACGAAGTGGCTGTCGGCCCTGAGGTCGTTTAACTTGGCCAGCGTGGCATCGGGGTGCGATGTCGGAGAGCTTGTTGGCGAGGTGCGCCACCGTTGATGGGGCGGAGCAGATCTGACAGCGGTGAGGTGGCGCCATATTCTGTTCTCTTTCTCTGTTCTTTTCTTTTCTTTTTTTGCTTGGCCGTTGCAGTTGCAATAGTAGTTTCACTGCGGTGATGGTTGTACGACTGGCGGCGTTGATTTGTTTCGACGGGGGCTTTTCATGACAGAAGGAGCCTCCGTGTTGACATTATTTGTTAAGTTCTTGGTGTTTGCTTGTGATGGGCGGCGCGACATCAGGAAGGTCGCGATGGACGGCACTAATTTTTTTTCTTGTGTCGCTGCTCCGGCAGCTTCGTGGAGACGACGGTGGTTTTGTGGCCGATAACCACCGATTGTGGTGGACGACGGTGAGGTAGATCTTCCAGCACGTAGCGGTGAAATGGCGCCGGTGCCGATTAGAGCTTTCACTCATCGCGGTCATGACGGGGCCGATAGGCACTGCCACCCGTTGTGGTGGTGACATCTCGACGCGGCGGAAAACGGCGGTCGCTGCTACACTAGTGGCATCATCTTCGTGATTTTTTTTTTGGGTTATCGTTGGCGTTGCTTCGGCAGCTTTGAGACGGTGCCGCCAATTGTGGTGGCCGTGACTCCGACAGCTTAGTGGCGGTGGTCGGCGGTTTATAATGCTCGCGACCCCGTTGGTGATGAGGGACTGTTTCTCCGTCGGCCATCGCGAGTCTTCTACGAAATCGGTGGCGATGGCGCGATGTCAGGGTGTTTGGCAGTGGTGCCATTGTAGTAGGTTGCCGCGGAGTTGATCCAAAGAACGGGGCGAGGTGGCGCCATCAAAGAAGGGGAGGCCCATTGTGGTGGGTGGCCTGATTATGCATGACACTGTCGGTAAGGTTTCGACCCATGGTGCGACGGTGTTGTGGAATGGCTAATCCATGGTTCTCTTTTCTTTGTTTGGCAGAAACTTGAATCTAAAACCTGTGACGATAATTCAATCTGGAAATTTGTGGTGGCGGCGGCAGTTGTGTTAGTGGTTCCGACACGTCGTCGCCGGCAATTTGAGATAAATTGTTGAATTTTCTTGAGATCAAACGATTAGGCTGGCGGGTCCCACGGATGGCGCCAAAATGTTGCTGCTAAAAATATACTCTACGTATGTTGCGGAACCCGAGCCTGGACCGATGACCTGCAAGACAGAAAACGAGTGACCGCCGGGTGGGATTCCCGGCGGAGAACTCTCTGATGCTTAAGTCAGAGCGCAGCTACATGATAATGACTCTGAAAAAGCATGAATGTGTGTAGTGTTCTCCTACCTGGAGGGGTAGACCCCTTTATATAACCGTAGGAGAAGACTCCTAGTAGGATTGGGCCGTAGGCTAGATGTGTTAGGATCGCGTTAAGATCCTTGAGAATCACGTCACGATCCCTGATAAGATAATTATCAGTCTCCTAGTACGATTAGGATTGCCGAAATTCCCGATTATTGAAAGTCATATTTGAGGTATATCAACGTCCATTTACAATATCAGCATCTATATCAATGACCTGCCAAAAGATACTCTTTCCACCCATAATCAGACAAATGCTACTGGGCATATTTATCATTTCTAACCGTTCTCATTGTTTAGTGTTTTCCAAAAAAGCTTGAGGTAAAGCCATCTCCCCAGATTCAGAAATATTGTTGTTTTTCTAGTTTGAATCTGTACTTATTTCCCATGCAACACGTCATGTACTTCATTTCTCGAATTCAATGGCTGTCATGACGTAATTTTGGTCAACCCGTTTCCTCCAATCACAGTTCTCACTGTAAGAAGCAACAAATTCACGAGTATCCCCTTACGAAGTTTTTCTTCGAGGTTAAGGTCAAATACGTAGCACTGCGGTCGCCTCCGGTGAAAGTAGGTCTCTTTTTATGAGCCCGTGACATAATTTTCATGACTTTTAAGTTGAAAACATGAAATTAAACCAAAAACATGGTGATCAATGACCATGGAGCACCTAGTTATAAATTTCAGTCTTTGATGATCAAATTCGAGAGGTAGACAGAATACGTTGCTTGGATGTGACCATGTGTAGGTGAATGTGTGCGTATGACTTCGTTAAAGCAAGTGTGCAGCTTACCTCTTAAGACTTCATCGTACGCGTGAGGAAGCTCCGCCAAGTACTTCATGATAATGGTCACTGTACCGCTTATCCCACTGTATCCACCAACTAGCAAACCCAATATAGAGCCGGCAATATCAGATTCGTTAAGAAAACTCCCATTTTCATCCGCAGTTAGAAACACCAGCGACAGTATATCTTGCATAGAGGCTGAATCCTTATTCAAAAGATCAGCCTTCCGTTGCCTAATTATGTTGAGAACATCCTTTATGATCTCCTTTGCCGCTTTCATGGCATGGTTCAAAGTCGTCCCTGGCAAGTTTACGGGAACAGAAAAAATCCCGGCCTCTACTCGCTCGATCAAAGTTGCAAGTTCTTCAACTTTGTTTGGATCATCGATGCCTATGATCAACCGACATGCCAAGGTCAAGATATATTTCTTGACCATTGGGTTCACGCTGACTTCTTCGCGATTCCATTCCGTTTCCAAGTGCTGTTTCATCAGCATGTCCATTGTTCCGACGTATTTTCGCAGGGCGTCCGCCTTGAGGAAAGTGTGGAACATCTTTCTTTCCTTTTCTTGCACCTCCGGAAAGATTTTCCGCAGTGACATTGGGTACCATACTCGGACGAGCTTTTTCTCGTTGGAGAAAAGGAATTTGTTTCCCTCAGGACCGCATAAGAATGCCATGGGTTGTCCGATCAACGATGTTTTGAAGACTTTGGGGGAATACTTGTTACTCCTTTCCGCCACGAATTTTTCGGAGACACCATTTTGGAATTTGGAGAAATAATCGAGGGTTTCTCCGATTACAGGCCAACCTGTTCTTCCGGGTGGGAGGATTGGACGCTCTTGATTGGTTGGTTTGGACTTGTTTTTCTTGACCAAAGTGTATAGGAGAAGGGAGGTGAAGGAAATAACGCAGAGAAGCAGTGGAAAGGACAGGAATTCCATTGCCAAAGTCATTTGCTGCCGCTCTTGGCTCTGCGAAACCTTATATGGAGTCCAGCAGCCTCAAAGGCTCTCTAAACTGTCCTCTTTTCAGCGTCCCTAAAGGCCGACTAATCTTTAATTTTCGGTACGAAAAATTTTGCTCTTTGGGAGTGTAGACACTGAAAAACAGTAAATAATTAGATGACCAGTCAAATATTCAACGCTGTAAAAAATTGTGGACCAAGATACTGACATAGAATCAAACAAGACAACGAACTCGAAATCAAAGACAAGTTGGAAGGACTAATGCAAATAAAAATGCTTGGTCCAATCCATGTTATTTTTATAATAACATTCAAATAAGTCAAGTTTGAGCAAAAGAGATTAAATGGAAAGGAAAATTGATTTAGATTGAATTAAAGGGGAGCAAAAATCGCTTTAATTAAGTCAAAGCCCCAAATCACAGGCTTTCTAAACTTAATTCCACCACCTTACCTATACAATAGAGCGCTTCTGGTAGGGAAGAAGAAGACACAGGGTCTCCGCGATCAAAACCTAAGCTTCGTCGAAGCTTTCTCGTCTCACATCACACACTAATTTAGTGTCGTAATTCAATCGAGTACTTCCAACACACTAAGTCTCTGCAAACAAAGCAACACTCTTTGACAAGCACACCACAACATGAGAATTATGCTTCACTTGAAGAACAACAAGCACTAAGTTAGCACCATTATTCAATTGAGCATTCTCGACGACAAAGATTCATCGCTTTTTGATCCTAAACATCAAAGGGAGATTCGCCTTCAATCGCAGTAATTCTACGAGTCAAGGATCGCCCTCAAGAAAGAAGTCAGCTTAACGGTTTAAGCTGTCTCAGCCCTTAGATCGTGACCGCACTTGGAGATCGAATCATAGAACTCACATTTATTTTCTTTTTTTAAATTATAGAGTATTGTAACCCTTAGTTAATTAAAAATACTTTAAATTATAATTTGTACATTATTTCTTGTCTCGCAGGTTAAACACGAAATCTGTGTATACAGGAAGATGATATCTAAAACATTTTGTATACTAAACGATTAATAATTGTTGATATTTTAATAGCATTTATGTTTACACTTTCAGTAACAAAGCTTAACAACATTCGCGTAACGTCAACAATAAAAATCACTAGAAATATTTAACGACCATTAATTGTATCTATAAAAAGAATTTTAACTATAACTTTGACAATATTTTTTCAAAGGAGTCAATTTTCCTTTTCAAAATAACTCCAAAACCACATGTCACCTTACACGTATACTTAACATTAGGGAGGTCATCCTTTGCCTTGTCAGTGTCAAATACTTCCTTTCACGAGTAGTTAAAAGAGAAAGAAAGGCGTTGGCCGTTAAAGCAGCTACAATAAGTTTTGAAAATGTAACATAGCGTAGTAAGAAATACTGTGTGATATCACATGAAGTGAACAACGTTTTGCCAAAAATTACTTTTGCTTTTTTAATATGGCCAGTCCAAATTTGGTTTGGTCATAGAATTAAACATCTCTTACTCTGGTCATAAGTTGGCAATCATTTTTAAAGTTCAATAAATAGTACTTATAGCAAATTTGTAGACACAACATTTATTGACCAGTTAAAATGAAACCTTATGATTGTAGAAGGGTAAGTATGTGCGATCGTAATTACCCTTCATCGAACTTGTTAAATTGTACCAAAATCCAAAAAAGAAAGATGGAGAATACCGAGGTTATAAGGAGCATAGAGGTAAAGAGGCCAAAATTTGATGGGGTTTGCCCATCATAAATGATAGTCTAGGACGGAAAGATGTAGAGAAAAAATCAAACTTCGTGCTGTCTTAATAATGGCAATCTGCACCATCGGACCACACTCGCCATCAGCTTTCTCCTGGTACAAGAAAATTGTTTATTTCTGTACTCCAAAAATAATTCAACCCTTTCCAAAATTGAGAACATTTAGGAGTCTGTAGAGTGGTGTCACTGGCTGCTGCTTTTGGTACACGGAACTTGGTGAAAGGAAAAAAAAAATGAAACAAATGAAAATATAACAGGAAGCTGCCGTCGGTTGTAATAATAAATTGAAGATCACCTACTATTTTATTTACACCCTCCACTATTTTAAATGCTCTTTCCACTGAATAATAATAAAACAGATAGCGTAAAAGTAAGGACCTACCTCTGTTTTTATAATACTCTAACTCTTATTAACTACGTATTTAAAGTTATGATCTAACACTTTTTTTCATCTATATCTTGCATCATGGTCAATGTGTGATGCCAAGGAAAGTGGGTTCGCAATCGACGTGGAGGTGGCACAAGGAATGCAGTCCGAGTCAGATGTCAAGTATGTTGATGTGAGACACAGCAAGGGCGGAGCAAGAGCAGACAAAGACTTCCCAGATAGAGCCTGAGGGTGGCAGTGCTGCGAGGGCGATGGCGATGGCGCAGGGTGAATACACGACGACAGTCACAGTTCGATACTTAGGTCCAGAGTCAAGGTCCGGTATGTTTCTTTCTCTAGGATTCTAAAGTGAGAAAGTGAGAAGTTTGAGAATGTCCAACTGTCAGAAAATGTCCAAGCCCCCCAAATGAATTCTCAAGACCTCTATTTATAGAGGTTGAGGTGATGATGTCATAACCGACACAAAGCGCTCCCCAGAAGTGACACGTCACCGGCGGGTCCATGGGTGTCGGTGCTCCACGGACTGTCAGATGGCATATTCACCTGGCCTGCTCCTCACAGCGTCGCGCTGTCTGTTTGGAAAGACTGGCTCCCACAGCGTCAGTATGGCCAGAGAACCCCCTTGATCTAGCCACCAGTCCAAGCCCTTGCAGAGTCCCACAGGCCTGGTAGCGGTGGGGAAGACCCGATGCTCAACTGCCAGGTGGACTAGGCGTGATGCCCTCCGAAGACTTGCTTCCGTCTTGGAGTGAGCCGGGGGTCATAGTCCATAGGGGTGCCAACGCAAGCCCCCAGTGCCGGAGCACATAGGCCAGTCACGAAGACACCCTGACGGAGATGGTATCCCTTAGGAGTTGCTTATCCCGCTGCGAAGGTTCCCTGTGCTGGAGCACTACGAACGGAGCCCCCCGGAATAAAGACGGCAATGGCTTTAAGGTAACGAGCCCATCCCGTTGCGAGGGGTCCTCGTGCCAGAGCACTATGAGCGGAGCCCCCTAGAATGAATATGGCGATGGCTTTGTGGTAACAAGCCCATCCCACGGCAAGGGGTCCTTGTGCCAGAGCACTACCAACAGAATCCCCCAGAATGAAGACGGGGATGGCTTTGTGGTAACGAGCCCATCCCGTTGCGAGGGGTCCTCGCGCTGGAGCACTACGAACGGAGCCCCCCGGAATGAAGACGGCGATGGCTTTGTGGTAACGAGCCCATCCTGCTGCGAAGGGTCCTCGTGCCGGAGCACAATAGACGGAACCGCTCGGAATGAAGATGGCGATGGCTTTGTGGTAACGAGCCCATCCCTCTGCGAGGGGTCCTCGTGCTGGAGCACTACGAATCGAAGCCCCCCGAAATGCTGCACACTCTAAAGAGTGGGTCGGAGCATGTTCCACGTCCATGGTGGGGGCGCATGGTGTGGTGAATGATAGTGGTGCCTGGAGGCATGTAACATGATTGTGGCGCATGGGCGTGATGAAGTGCCTATGGTGTCGAGGGCATGACATTGTGACACAGAGCCTGGGGGCACAACTGTATTAGCAGCACGGCGCATGGCGCGGTAGAGTGAGTGGGGTGCCGGGGCACGGTAATGTGACAAAGAGCCAGGGGCGGGACTGTATTAGTGGCACGACGCATGGCGCAGTGGAGTATGTAAGGCACTGTAGTGTGACAAGGAGCCAGGGGCGCGCGACTGTATCAGTGGCGCAGCGGAGTGAGTGAGGTGCTGGAGGCATGGTAATGTGACAAGGAGTCAGGGGGCATGACTGTATCAGTGGCGCAGCGCATGGCGCGGCGGTGTGTTTGAGTGCGGCACTCGGACGCCAGCGAAAGGGGTCGTGGAATGACGTCCAGGGAGACAGGGGTCGCGGAGTGACGTCCGGCGCAACAGGGGTCGTGGAGTGATGTTTGGTCCCTTGAAGGGTAGTGCTGATGCTAAGGAGATAAGCCAAAGGCCAACCATTAGGGAAAGGCCAAGGCCAACCTTGAGGGGAGGCCGAGGCCTACCCCTAAGGGGAGGCCAAGGCCGAGGCCGACCCCATGGGGAAGGCCAAGGCCCACTTCCTTGGGCAAGCATCAAGGTGCGCCGACGGGCGAGGGTGATGTGCGACTGTCGGTGCATGATGAGCAATCGCGCAAGGATGAGTTTTTGGTGATGAATACACGAAGTGAAAAGTGTCCGTGCTTGAGCGTGTGCGTTTTGACCGGTTGGAAGCGTTGAATATTTGTGCCGATGTGTGATGCAAAATGGGATCCTCAGTGGGCCTTTCCGTGGGACCAGAATAGGTTAGGAACAATGTGTAATGAAGGTTTACCATCATCTCATACGTGAGAATCACTGACTGTTTGATGAGATCGTACGCTTGCCTTGTTGTATGTTTGACCAATATCGAAATGGTTCTGGCAACGAAAATATATCGATAGTTCAGATCGAAAGAATAGTTCTTACAGTATATCCTAAATTTTGATTCTCGAATAAGTTGAGAATTCTAATTCACAGATCAATAGATAGTGAATCATGTATTGTACGATACTTGACTTATAGTTTGTCATATTATTGAGAGTCACATTAATATAATTACTTGGAATGCACAACATTACTCTAAAGGGTTAATTACAAAATTGTCCCCTGTAGTTTACACGTTTTTGCACTTTGCTCCCCGTGTTTACAACTTTTGCAATATTGTCCCCCGAGGTTGACAAAATCATTGCAAACGACTCCAAAACCCAACGTCCGTCCAAAATAGCCGTTAAAATAGTCACGTGCCTGTCATGTGCCATTTTTTTGGACGAAAGTAAAAGGCAAAATTGTAATTTTAGTAAAAAAAAAGTCAATCATCTTCATCTTCATTCTGGAAATGGAACCTAGCTACTCTTCTGTGCCACAATTTCAAAGAACCCAGCTCCACTAAAGCAAACTATAATATGGAAATGGATGATTCTATTTAACACAGACCCATCTCCTCTTTCATCAGGAAATCAACTTTCTGAGTACCTGGATTTGGAAGTTTTTAGCAGTTGCAGAAGTCTGTGGTGTGTCCATAAATGCTCTTTCCATCTGCATCAGAGTTTTGCCTGGTTTTGGTTAGCTTTCTGTCAGCCTCAGGAAGAAAGGATTCAATTTCCCAAGGAAGGAAATTGTGCCCATATACAAAGGTTAGCACTATAGCTAAAACTTCCAAATACAGGGAATTTGCCTCATCGATCTCATCAAAGTGACCAACATGCTTTAAATTCTAGCTGTTGGAAGCTATTAACCAAACAAATCACAAGTCCCCACCCACAGCCACCCCCGCTCCCTTTTCCTTTCGTAAGGAATTAAGAAACCCAAGATGAAGTCACTATTTTCAATCTCCTTTGTGGTACGGTTTGCTGCTGAATTGCGATGGAGCAATGAAATCTCTAGCCTTTTCGCATAATTCTCGTTCCTGGCAATCACTAGGGTAGAAAAATCCTGACCTAGCCCATTTTGGGTTCGGTTTTTTTGAGTTGGTGAAAGACCTTGTACGATACCATGAATCTCTACCAGCGATGCCTACTCCTGAACACAGAACCACCATCACCGCCGCCGCCTCCTCCACCACCTAGTCATGCAGCCAGAACACATGGGTCCTACGCCAGTGAGGCAAACTTTGATACCAACATGGTGATCATCCTTACAGCCCTGTTGTGTGCCCTAATATGCACTCTTAGTCAAAACTCCATCGTCAGTTGTGAAGACGGCGGCACGTTTGGTTACGGCGGGGCTAAAGAAGAGCGCGTTACGTCAGATTTCGGTGGCGGTCTACGGGTCGTCGGTGCTTGACATTCCGGCGACCGTGACTGGGAGTCCAAATCAAGGTGGCGGGTGGAGTCTGTGCTCCTTGTCGGGTTGGCTTGTGGAGAGAATGAGGATGGGAGTCTTCCACGTGGTGTCCACCCAGATGAAGATGATTGACTTTTTTTTACTAAAGTTACAATTTTGCCCTTTACTTTAGTCAAAAAAATGGCACATGACTGGCACGTGACTATTTTAACGGCTATTTTGGACAGACGTTGGGTTTTAGAGTCGTTTGCAATGGTTTTTGTCAACCTCAGGGGACAGTATTGCAAAAGTTGTAAACACGGGGAGTAAAGTGCAAAAACGTGTAAACTACAGGGGACAATTTTGTAATTAACCCTACTCTAAATGGATTATAAGTTTCTCCGAAGAGAATTTGTCGTTTGAGACGGGAGGTTACAGGAATTCCGCAGCCATCATTGTAAAATTTATACGTTGTGAATTGTGTTGGCAATCATGGTTCTCTTGTTTGCACAACTTATCACTGATTGAGTACAAGACTCTTTTAGGTTAACATTTACCACCAGATGAGTGTCTCTAAGTTTGACTATTGCTGCTATAGGCAATTAAGCTCATAATGAGAATGCGGGATGACAATGGCTATGAAAAATTGTCGAGAAAAAAGTGTTATAATCCAAGAAGGAAATGTGACTGGAGAGCATCGTGCGAAAATTTTCAACTTTGTTGACAGCAACTAAATAAATAAATTCCAGTATTTTATTTGTTAACTCTGGAAAAATGAATTGAAAAGACAAACCAACCTCTCTCACCCATGCGCTATATTCTACGTTGGCGTCCCACAGGCACCACCTCCCCTCGCAGTCAAAATTTGAAAGCTATAAATTTCCGATTTATTTTATTGTGACGTGATGGTCACCTTAATATTATCACCTAACCTTTTGTCTGGAAGTAAAGGTCAACAATGGCGCACGCGACATCTAGTTTATCTGCTTATGGATGGATTAGGCCGGATCTTCTAACGGATGAAGATCTACTGAATGAAAATACTGTATGAACCGTTTGGCACTAAGCAATCTTTGCAACATAACGTGACTTAATATGTCAATTGGTTTAGTAACAAATTTCAGACATTTCGTCGCCGTCATTATCCTGAGCCATTGTGCTATGAATGGTACTCTGTATACATTTTAATGGTATGAGTAGCGGATAGGAATGCTCGTAATGCATCACCTAGGAGGATAAATCAAGGGTTCGTTGACCTTATGCGCAGCCTCCTTTCATCCTATAAACACCCACATCAGTCTTTTAAGTATTGCAGATCTCTCTTGTTTCCAAACTTCATTTCCATGGGTTTCTAACTTGTCTTAGATACTTGAGTCCTTTTTTTTTTGTCCATTTAGTTCTCTAAGCCAACACAGAAGGGACTACTTGCTAAATGGAATTCCTTTTCTCTCTGCCTCTGCTTCTTTGCTTCATTCTCCTCACCTATCTTTCTCTTCATATTTTCTTGAAGAAGAAAAGGACCCTGTCAGCAGGCAAAAGCCACTCCAATGATCCAAAAATGCCACTCCTTCCACCTGGAAGAACCGGCTTGCCTCTCATAGGAGAGAGCCTGGATTATTTCTCTAAACTCCAAAACAATGTCATCGAGAAGTTCGTGACAGAGAGGAGGAACAAGTATTCCAGCAAAGTCTTCAAGGCATCGCTGTTAGGACAGCCCATGGCAATCCTTTGTGGCCCAGAGGGAAACAAATTCCTGTTTTCCAACAAGAAGAAGTTTGTTCAGGTTTGGTTTTCAAGCTCATTCGACAAAATCTTCCCCAAAATAGAGAATGCAACTAACACCCAGGATTACAAAAGAGTGCGCAAAATGCTCCCATCGTTCCTCAAAATGGACACACTTAGCAAATACGTTGGCATGATGGACACGGTGATCAAACAACATCTACACACTCACTGGAGGAATCGCCAAGAAGTTGTAGTTGCCCCTACGCTTAGTAAGTTCACTCTATCCTTGGCCTCCTGGTTCTTTTTAAGCATCGAAGATCCAAAGAAAGTAGAAGAACTTACCAAGCCAATTGAGGATGTAGAGGCGGGGCTCCTTTCAATGCTAATAAATTTACCTGGGACGACCTTAAATCGTGCCATCAAAGCATCAAAGTACACGCGTAACGAGGTTGCGACCATCATTAGGCAAAGGAAGATTGATCTCTCGGACAAGGGCGCATCTTCAAGGCAGGATATCTTGTCACACATGCTCCTAACGACGGATGAAAGCGGAGAGTTCTTCAGCGAATCAAACATCGTGAGCAATTTATTTGGTTTGATAGAAGGAGGCTATACCACGGTGAATTCTGCACTTACCTTCATCATGAAGTACCTAGCTGAGCTTCCTCATGTTTACAATGAGGTCCTTCGAGGTAAGCGTGCTGCCCTTGCTTCAATTTATACCCACTTCGAACATTATGTTGGCAATTTTACTTCGACGATGATTTTTGAGACTTGTGTGCTTATAGAGTAACACAACATGGCATTTACCAAAGCGTGCTTCATGTTTTTTGTGCCCAATCTAAGCTTTCTTGTATTAGCATATACCTCATACCCATTTTTGCACTTAGTATAAATTTGGTATTAATTGTTTAAGTCCATACTCATGTGTACCGTGCTTGGACGCAATCTAGTTTATGCATCATTTATGAGATTACTAACCAGAAGTTTAAACATATATGTTCCATATTTCCTAATTTGATGATAATTTTGGTTAATTTTGGAGTTCTCTACTCATGTGGATTTTGTTATTTGTAAGTCTTATTTAACCGATAATGTATGTCAAACTTTTGTATGTACATCTTTGTTTCTCAGTGTTCTTGTAAGTATGAGACTTTTACTTGATCTGAAAATTAGTTATGCACAATTTGAAATCTCCTCATAAATGTAGTTAATTGACTACTTTGGGTACTTATCAATTTAGTGTGTAACTAAAACACATTTTACATACTTCATAAAATTAAGTCCCAAGTTCTCTAATATTTCGTGAAAAGTTTGGGTAATATCATATTTTTCCTCATCTTTTTGCGTAAATTTATTAATTGTCATATATATATATATATATATATATATATATATATATATATGTGTGTGTGTGTGTGTGTGTGTGTGTGTGTGTGTGTGTGTGTGTGTGTGTATGCGCGTGCGCGTGCGCGCTTTACCACCAACGCAGCCATCCATACAAGCTTAGATAGTGAACTAAGAAAGTCCTAATTAGTACTTTTTTGTTTATTAATACTACAAAACAATGTAGTAGATAAATTAAGTTATATAACTAGTTACTTAGAAATTGAGATACATATATGATGACCACGTGAAGTTTATTCTGTTTGTACATGTGGTGGGGTGCAGAGCAAATAGAGATAGCAAACACCAAAGAAAAAGATGAGATGCTTGCGTGGGAAGATTTAAGAAAGATGAGGCACTCGTGGAATGTTGCTCAAGAAGTATTAAGATTGATGCCACCTAGAGTTGGAGCATTTCGAGAGGCTATCACGGACTTTAGTTATGCTGGATAGGGATGGAAGGTAAATAAAGATTTACTTGATGTTCAAGGGAGAACTTCTATGTTCGCACTCTATTTGTCGTTCTAACCTTCAATTTCATGCTAAAAAGTGCATTAACGACAAAATATATGGTTTATACTATTTTGTACTAAATGCTAGATAACCCTAGTTTTATCATCTTTTGCAGTTACACTGGATTGCAAAATGCCACACACAAGAATCCTAAGTACTTTCCAAATCCTGAAAAGTTTGATCCATCAAGGTTTGATGGAAGTGGACCAGCACCATATACATTTGTCCCTTTTGGAGGCGGCCCTCGAATGTGTCCCGAGAATGAGTACGCAGGCCTTACCATTCTCGTGTTCATGCACAATATAGTGACAAACTTCAGGTGGGAGAAGTTGCTTCCTAATGAGGCAGTTAAAACTAATCCAATTCCCATACCTGCTAAAGGATTTCCAGTTCAACTCCATCCTCATAAGCAGTAAATTGGGGTCTAAACTTGTTTTAGTATTTACATCCTCAAGTTTGATGTGTATCGAATATCATGTTACATTACCTTATATGATCGTATTTCTGTCGGTTGCATATTCCTATTTTAATTTCTTGTGGTTTACCAAGAGTTCAGATATTCTACTTCTCATTTTGATTGGTTCGTTTGCTGATATCATGGAATAACTAAAGTTACAACCTAAGGCCACTCCAGGTGTGCCATAACAAATTACAATAAGATGCCTAGTAAAGAAATCAACAAAATCAAACGATACTGAGCTGAGATTTTTTACAAGCAGTGATGGAAGTTATGCATTTCCCTGACCATTTTATCACTTGGATTATGCAATGTGCGAAAACAATCAGGTTCTCAATTTCTCTCAATGGAAACGTGGATGGTTATTTTGTAAGTGCTATAGGCCTTAGGCAAGGGGACCTATCTCCCCTTATCTTTTCCTATTGGTTATGGAGGCTTTTTCTAGCCCTACAGACTACTGTGCTGCCCAACCAAGCTTCACATATCATCCTAAATGCAAAGATCTGCAAATTAATCAACTGTGTTTTGCAGATGATTTATTTCTTCTGGCTAAAGACGACCAGCCTACTTTGATTTTAGCTAAGCAAGCACTAACATAATTTGAGAACTTGAAAAGTTTATTTTCTAATTATGATAAGAGCTTTATATATCTACCTATCTATCTGGAGTTGATGATGATACAACTCAATGTTTGGCAAGTCTTATTAGAATATCTATTGGCGCATTTCCTGTAACTTATGTGGGAGTGCCTTTAATTTCAACAAAATTGCAATACAAGGATTGCAAAATTCTTCTAGAAAGACTGGAAAGAAGGATATCTAGTTGGACAAACAAGTATATCATATGCCGGGAGAATTTGACTTGCTACATCAGTACTCCTAAGTATGCAGGTATGTTGGTGTAGTATTTCATCTTGCATAAGAAGATAATTAGACAAATTGAAGGCAAAATCAGGTCACTCATTTGACATGGCAAGAACATGAAATGTACAAGAGCAAAAGTGGCTTGGACTAAGATTTGTTTGCCTAAGGGGTTCTGGGAATCAAGAGGTTAGAAGAGTGGAATAAAGCTACAATACGCAAACACCTAAAAATTAGGCACATAAATAGGACTCCTTGTGGGTGAAATGGTGTCATATATACATCACCAAAACCAAACATTTGTGTACCTTTAAGCCACCTATTAACATATCATGGATCTGGTGTAAAATCATAAAGATCAGAGCTCAATTACAACATTTCTTCACATATAAGATTGGAAATAAGCACAACATATGGTGTTGGACAAATGGTTGAATGGAACCCCACCGATAACAAAGTATGGCCATAGAATAGTCTATGACTCTGGATTATTAATTAATCCCAAAGTTTCTATTAAAAGGAAGTAGGTGGAAACTTCCTACCCTAAGATCTCTAGCTTTAAGGGAATTGGACAATACACTCAAGAATGTTGAACCTCCTTTCACTGATCAGCCTGATCAGGTGAAACGGGATTTACACCCTAATGGTAACTTTACCATTAATACAGCCTGGATTGCCACTGGAACTACAATTGTAAAAGCTACATGGTGGAAACTGGCAGCATACCAAAGTGCTCAATGATTTTATGACTGTTATGTGAAGGAGGTCTTGGAACTAAGGACAAACTGAAGAAATGGAAATTGTCCCCTATTGATAACCCTACGGTTATTTAACCTAGGATTATATTTGATTTTGATGATAACTAACATTAACGATTATGTTGTCTAACATGCATTGAGTTGATGAAGTAATAGGTACAATCTCATACTCATGCAAACGGACTATTAGACGAGAAAATCATTTAAAGACTCTTAACGGAACGCATCAAAGAAGGAATTCGTCGTTTGAATTTTACTATGCTTAATTTCCGTTCTTTGTAACTTGATATAGAGAGATGATCGCTTTGATGACTGTAACCTAGAACTTGCCCATAGGTTTCCCTTGCATGCATAAAAGTTTTTCATTCTTTGAAAATAAGGAAACTGCATTTTCTAGAATGCAGTCGACTGCATTGAAATGCAGTGAGGTATTACAGTCGACTGCAATACTTCCAGTAGCCTATTACAGTCGACTGTATTCAGTCGACTGCAAGTTGGAAATTTGAATTTCCAACGGCTACTTTTGGGATTACAGTCGACTGCAATGGCACATTGTAGTCGACTGTATTCACCGTTTGGCGCATTTAATGCTTCACCTAACTCCAAACGGTCATATTCATTCCCACCTCTATAAATACTCATCTTGGGCATAGTTTTGATTCATCAATTGCATTCAAAGCCTTCTTATCTTGCATATTCTCAAAGATCAAAATAATTGTTCAATCTCTCTTGGTTTTCATTATTTTCTCATCCATTTCAAGAGAGCATTTATTGTGAGCTTACATTTGAGAGATACACTTTCATAAGTCATCATACACTCATCTCTCTTGTTCTAGAGCTTAAAGTTGTACTCATCTACTTCTTGAGAGTGAAATCTTGTACACAGTTCTTCATCTAAAGTTTCTTGTATCAAAGCTTGGGGTTGTCAAGCTTTGGAGCTTTGGGATTGTCAGAGCTTGTTCTTGATGTGGGCATAGCATCAAGGGATTGTAAGAGGTTCGATCTTGACCCGTAAGAAAGATCATACTAGTGGATTCTAGGGCCTTTCAAGGGACTTCCTTGAAGGGGTGGACGTAGGCTTGAGGGCATATCAAGAGGAACCATTTAAATCTCCTTGTCAAGTATCTCTAAACCCTTTTCTCCTTACATTATCGTTTTACATTTGTGTTGAGATTGGCTTGTTTGCTTACTTGAGATATTGTGTGTTATTCTTATTCTTTCTAAGTTAGTTTGTAATTGCTTGTTAATTTTTAAAGTAGTCTTAAAACCCTATTCACCCCCTATAGGGTTATTTTTTTGGTTTCAAGTGGTATCAGAGCCTCGGCTCTTGTTATATTGGGTAATGCCAAGAGAGCTAATCGATCATGGCTTAGATTGGGGGTATGGAGGGTAGTTCTACCACTAGGCCTCCATTGTTTAATGGGACCAATTATAGTGTGTGGAAAGCTGTGGGATATTGTTGAGAATGACCCATTTATTCCGATAAAGGTGGTTGACAAGGTTGAAGAGCCTAAATCCAAATCGGAGTATGTGATCATGATAAAAAGATGATTTGTATGAATGCTAGAGTGAAAAATTGTCTTGTGTGTGCTTTAGACACTAATGAACTCAATAGAGTCATTATGCGTAATTCCGCTAAGAGTATCTGGGATACTCTTCAAGTCACTCGTGAAGGGACTTCTCTTCTTAGAGATTCCAAGATGAACTTATTGTTTAGAGATTATGAGTTATTCCATATACTTCCAAATGAATCCGTTACGGATATGAATACTCGTTTTACTAACATTGTGAACCCTTTGAAGCAATTGGGCAAGGAATTCACTAATGGTGATCTCGTAAGAAAAGTGATTAGGTCCTTACCAAGAGCTTGGGATGCAAAGATCACCGCCATCCAAGAATCAAAGAATCTTAATATCTTTCCTCTTGATGAATTGATGTGCTCACTCATGACATACGAAATGCAACTCAAGACCTTTGATCAAGAGGACGTAAAAAAGAAGCCTACATCAATTGCTCTTAAAGCTTCATCTTCAAACCTTGAGTCAAGTGATGATGATGAAGAATTTGATGAAGAGGATGTTGCAATGATTGCAAAGAACTTCAAGAAGTTCATGAGGTTTAGAAGGAATGGTGGGAGAAGGCAACAAAACGCTAGCAACGAAGAGAAGCTTTGCTATAAATGCCACAAGCTGGGACACATGAAGATGGATTGTCCCATATACAGAAGGGAAAAGAAGGAAAGAAGAGATGTATGGGAAAGAGTTAAAAGGAGACAACTCTCCAAGAAAGAGAACAAAGAGAAGGAAAAAGCAATGAATGCCGAACATACTCAAACTTGGAGTGAGTTTGATTCAAGTGATGAAGATGATGAGAAGAATGAACAAGCAAATGCGTGCTTCATTTCAAATAATGAGGTAAGCTCTTCTTCCGGTAGTGATAGTGAAAGCTTCGAAGATGCTTATGATAGCCTATATGAGGAATCCAAGAAAATTTTTAAGAAAAATATTATTTTATCAAAAAAATTCCTTGAGTCCAATAAGCAAATTGAGAAATTGAGAGTGGAAAATAATGAGTTGCATGCCAAGAATGATTGCCTTTTCAACCATTTATATGTAAAACATGTGAATAATGACAAGGTTGAATTAATTGCTAACACTCCTAGCTCAAAACAAATCTCTTGCAAAACTTTGGCTTTAGAAAAACAGAATGGAGATTTAAAACTTGAGATTTATGATTTGAAAATTTTTCTTCAAAAATTTGTTGATGGTCAAAATAATTTGGATGTCATGCTTGGAAGCCAAAGATTTGGCCTAAACAAAGGTGGTCTTAGATTAGATCCCTTGGCCTCACTTCCTAAAATCTTTCAACAACAAGCTAGGTTGAATACTCATTCAAAACAACCAAAGAACTATTTCACACCATTTACACATTATGGTTGGTGCAACAAGAAAGGGCATATGACTAATTATTGTCCTAGTAGAATTTTTATGTTAGAGGTAGAAAGAAAGTGTGGATTGTGAAAGGTCAAGATTACAAATGTAAGACTAACACCCAAGGACCCAAGAAAATATGGGTACCAAAAGTCACTACTTGATTTGTGTTTATAGGTATGTCTCAAAGCAAAATCTAGTAGCAAGAAGTGGATTCTTGATAGTGGATGCTCAAGACATATGACCGGCAACATATCTCTTTTCACCTCAATCGATCTTAGAGAAGGAGGAAAAGTGACCTTTGGTGACAACGCACAAGAAAAAATCAAAGGTAAAGGAACTATAGGTAAAGAACCACATTCAATTGAGAATGTGTTATATGTTGAAGGTTTGAAGCATAATTTGCTAAGTATTAGTCAATTTAGTGATAAAAGTTTTAGAGTAATCTTTGAGACTTCTCATTTCACTATACAATCCTTAAAGAATAATGAAACTATTTTGGTAGGAAATAGAGATGACAATGTTTACTCTATTCAATTGAATGATCTAGCTAACCAAGATGTCAAGTGTCTAAGTGATATTAGTGAGACATCTTGGCTTTGACATCGAAGACTTGGACACATGCATATGGACCATTTGAAGGATATTTCAAGCAAAGAACTTGTGAGGGGACTCCCGAAGATCAAGTTTGAGAAAGACAAAGTATGTGATGCTTGTCAAATGGGTAAGCAAAAGAAAGTTTCTCACAAACCGAAGAAAACGGTATCTACTTCTAGACCCTTGCAATTACTTCATATGGATTTATTTAGACCAATCCCTACTACTAGTCTTGGTGGCAAATCATATTGTTTTGTTATTGTTGATGATTATTCTCGCTATACTTGGACTTTCTTTTTGGCTACTAAAGATGAATCTCTAAATGTGTTCACTTCATTTGCAAAACGTGTTCAAAATCAAAAAGGATATTTGATAACCAACATTCGAAGTGATCATGCTAGAGAATTTGAAAATTCAAAAATAGGAGCCTTGTGTGATGACTTTGGGATATCACATAATTTTTCGGTTCCTAGAACTCCTCAACAAAATGGTGTTGCCGAAAGAAAGAATAGGTCTTTGCAAGAAGCGGTAAGAACAATGCTTAACGAATATGGTTTACCTAAGTACTTTTGGGCGGAGGCGGTCAATTGTGCTTGTTTTGTTCTCAATAGAGTTATCTTGCGAAAATTTTTGTTAAAAACCCCTTATGAGCTTTTTAATGATAAGAAACCTAAGGTAAGCTTTTTTAGAGTCTTTGGTTACAAATGCTTTATTTTAAATATTAAGGATCACCTTAGCAAATTTGATTCCAAAACATTTGAGGGTATTTTTCTTGGTTACTCTAATAATAGTATGGCATATAGAGTCTATAATAAAAGTACATTGGTTCTTGAAGAATCCATTAATGTTACTTTTGATGAGACTAATCATTTTCTTCGGAGGACTAACATTGTTAATGTAGATGATGTGGACAATAACATGAGAACTTTGGATATAAGTGAAACAATACTAGACAACCCCAAAGAAATTGTTCAAAGGGAGCACCCTCTCAAGAAGAAGACAAGGAAGCAAGCATTGATGTTTCAAACTCGGACAACTCTCAAGCATTACCAAAAGATTGGACTTACAAAAAGGATCATCCAAGCAATCAAATCTTAGGTAATCCTTCGAGTAGGGTAAAAACTCGACGCTCTCTTCAACAACATGTTAATTTAACGTTTCTTTCCCAAATTGAACCGAAGAACTTCTCCGAAGCTCTACATCATGAATCTTGGATGCTTGCTATGCAAGAAGAGTTAGTTCAATTTGAAAGAAATCAAGTTTGGACCCTTGTGCCTAAACCTCAAAACTATAGGATTATAGACACAAAATAGGTATTTAGAAACAAACTTGATGAATCCGGAATCGTGGTTAGAAACAAGGCTAGAGTAGTGGCCCAAGGTTATAACCAAGAGGAAGGAATTGATTTTGACGAGACTTATGCACCGGTAGCTAGACTTGAATCTATTAGAATGCTTTTAGCTTTTGCTTGGTATAGAGATTTTAAACTCTTTCAAATGGATGTCAAGAGCGCTTTTCTAAATGGTTTTATTTTGGAGGAGGTTTATGTGGCTCAACCTCCCGGCTTTGAACATGAAAAATTTCCAAACCATGTTTTCAAGCTTAGCAAAGCTCTTTATGGTTTAAAACATGCTCCTAGAGCTTGGTATGAAAGGCTAAGTAGTTTTCTTTTAGAAAATGGTTTTTCAAGAGGAAAACTTGGCACCACTCTTTTTATAAAATCTAAGGGCAAGGACTTATTCTTGGTGCAAATTTATGTTGATGATATTATATTTGGTGCTACTAATGGATTATTGTGCAAAGAGTTTGTTTCTTGTATGAGTAAGGAGTTTGAAATGAGAATGATGAGAGAACTCACCTTCTTCCTTGGATTGCAAATCAAACAAAGCAAGGATGGAATCTTTATCAACCAAGCCAAATACACCAAAGATCTACTAAAGAGATTTGACATGAAAAAATCAAATGCATTTGACACTCCAATGAGCTCTTCATTAAAGCTTGATAAAGATGAAAAGGGTAAGGATGTTGATATTAAGTGCTATCGAGGTATGATCGGATCACTCCTTTACCTTACCGTAAGTAGACCCGATATAATGTTTAGTGTTTATTTATGTGCTAGATTTCAAGCTTGTCCTAATGAATCTCATTTAGTTGCCGTCAAGATAATCCTTAGATATCTTAAAGGCACTAACGATTTAGGGATATGGTTTCCTAGAAACACATCCTTTTTTGACCTAATTGGTTACTTCGACGCTGACTTTGCCGGTTGTAAAACCGAGCGGAAAAGTACTAGTGGAGGTTGCCAATTCCTAGGTCACTCTCTTGTTTCTTGGAGTTTCAAATAGCAAAACTCGGTTGCACTCTCTACCATCGAAGCCGAATATATGACGGTTGGTGCTTGTTGTGCACAAATTCTTTGGATGAAACAAACCCATTTGGATTTTGTACTCAAGTATGATCACATACCTATCTTATGCGATAACACTAGTGCCATTGATTTGAGCAAAAATCACATCCAACATTCACGCACTAAGCACATAGAAATCAAACACCATTTTATCCGTGATCATGTGCAAAAAGGTGATATTGTTCTAAATTTCATGGACACAAATCACCAATTAGCGGATATCTTCACTAAACTTTAGATTCGAAGAGGTTTACCACTCTTAGAAGAGAACTTGGCATGTCTTCACTTATGTGACTAAATGTTATATCTCCTGTGCATAATCATGCAAGTTGCACTTCACATGCTTGAACGTTATTTCATATGTTTATAACATGCTTTGTTGATTTTTCTCTTTCCAAAATTATTGATTTTGTTGATATTCATTTAATCTAATTTGTCTTTATTGATTTGCACACACTTATATTTCTAAATTCTTTACACTTCTTTTTATGTGCTATTTTATTACATGTGCTTGGTACATCCTCTGATGATTATTCAAGTACTTATGTTTTCTTACTTTTGAATGCCCTTTGTTGGCTATATTGATTATCTATATAGATGGATACATATTTTGATCACTTTCACACAACATGCACCCTTGATTTTTTTCATGATGCCAAAAGGGGGAGAAGAGTATATTGTTAATATTGTTGATTCATATTTGTGTGGATTTGATGAGCATAAATTACCTGAAATAGGGGGAGTATATTTTGCTTAAGATAGGGGGAGCTTATCATATTAATTCCTCTTTTGACCCCTTATGGTTTATAATTGAGATTGTCATGCTTCATTGTATTTATCATCCTATATATCTCATTTGTTTTGAATCAATGTTTGTCATCATCAAAAAGGGGGAGATTGATAACCCTACGGTTATTTAACCTAGGATTATATTTGATTTTGATGATAACTAACATTAATGATTATGTTGTCTAACATGCATTGAGTTGATGAAGCAATATGTACAATCTCATACTCATGCAAACAGACTATTAGACCAGCAAATCATTCAAAGACTCTCAACGGAACGCATCAAAGAAGGAATTCGTCGTTTGAATTTTACTATGTTTAATTTCCGTTCTTTGTAACTAGACATAGAGAGATGATCACTTCGATGACTGTAACTTAGAACTTGCCCATAGGTTTCCCTTGCATGCATAAAAGTTTTTCATTCTTTGAAAACAAGGAAACTGCAATTTCTGGAATGCAATCGACTGCATGTTGGGCAGTGAGGTATTACAGTCGACTGCATTCAAATGCAGTCGACTGCAATACTTCCAGTAGCCTATTACAGTCGACTGTATTGGAATGTAGTCAACTGCAAGTTGGAAATTTGAATTTCCAACGGCTACTTTTGGGATTACAGTGGACTGCAATGGCACATTGCAGTCGACTGTATTTACCATTTGGCGCATTTAATGCTTCACCTAACTCCAAACGGTCATATTCATTCCCACCTCTATAAATACTCATCTTGGGCATAGTTTTGATTCATCAATTGCATTCAAAGCCTTCTTATCTTGCATATTCTCAAATATCAAAGCAATTGTTCAATCTCTCTTGGTTTTCATTATTTTCTCATCCATTTCAAGAGAGTATTTATTGTGAGCTTACATTTGAGAGATACACTTTCATAAGTCATCATACACTAATCTCTCTTGTTCTAGAGCTTAAAGTTGTACTCATCTACTTCTTGAGAGTGAAATCTTATACACATTTCTTCATCTAAAGTTTCTTGTATCAAAGCTTGGGATTGTCAAGCTTTGGAGCTTTGGGATTGTCAAAGCTTGTTCTTGATGTGGGCATAGCATCAAGGGATTGTAAGAGGTTCAATCTTGACCCGTAAGAAAGATCATACTAGTGGATTCTAGGGCCTTTCAAGGGACTTCCTTGAAGGGGTGAACGTAGGCTTGAGGGTATATCAAGCCGAACCATTTAAATCTCTTTGTCAAGTATCTCTAAACCCTTCTCTCCTTACATTATCGTTTTACATTTGTGTTGAGATTGGCTTGTTTGCTTACTTGAGATATTGTGTGTTATTCTTATTCTTTCTAAGTTAGTTTGTAATTGCTTGTTAATTTTAAAGTAGTCTTAAAACCCTATTCACCCCCCTCTAGAGTTATCTTTTTGGTTTCACCTATGTTTTAAGACTCAGAAAAATATTATCATCTGTTTGGTCAATGCCCTTATGTTCGGGAAGTTTGGATGGGAGATTGATCTTTGTGAAACTGAAGGTAAATTTACATATGCTATCTTAGACACAGATACTATGGTATACCATACAAAACTCCAGGAGAAAAAGCTTCAAAGCTAGACATTGTAAGCTTGCTACTATAGCAATTGTGTATGGCATTTGGATGGAAAGAAACATAAGGATCTTTGAGCAGAAGCAAACAACTCTTGAGGGTTGCTTCTATGTTATTCAACAACTGATTCATTTTTGTGTAAGCAGCTGCATCAAGTCCCTTCTACAAACACTAATAAGGAGTTATGTGACATTGTGATTATGGATGTCTATGCTAAGAAGATAAGGAACTGGAGGAAGGCTATAGGAATGGCGGATCAGAGGGTGATACTAATGAGAGGCTTATGACGGAGTGTTGTAAATAATACTATTCAATATGTATAGATTGAGATTTTATTAGAATATAGGAACTTTAAAATTCTAAATGTTGTTTGTACTAGACATTGCCTCCAGGTAATTTTTTTAGCTTATTAACTAAAATTGGTGCTTAGCACTTATCTTTTCTGAGGCTACATAGAAAAATGAGGAATAGTTAATAACTGGTCTTGAATCTATGGGGGTGAATGCCATGTTTGTGTTAATATTTAAGTTGGATTATTGCTATTCATATCCTTTTTCATCTCTATTTTTGTTAGTTACCATGCTTGCTTTCTTCCCCATAGGTCACTATCTTTTATTGTCTTTGTAGTCACCAATTGAATTGATTGTTAGCAAATCAAAATCCTCGCGAGTAATAACAAGAAGCATGATCTTTTGCAAAGATATGCGCAATTAGAAAATTCGAAAGGGAAAAGAAGAAAGAACAATATTATTCTTAGGCAAGACACTTCTAAGAAGCTTTTGAAATATAACTTTTCTATTCATCATGGAGAAAATGGACTCACGAAAAATTTATCTTCTAAATACAATGTCTGATTACTTGAGAATTTGGACTTGATGTTTTATAGAGTTACCAACAGGGTTAGATCTCTATTGTCAAGTTTAGTAATGCCTCGCCTTCTTAGCTTCTTACCATTTCGCATCGAACCCTTAATTCCATAGTTATAAATCGTAGGAACCATGTAATATTTACTCTTAATTAAGACAGTACACACAAAGAGTCATACATAACTCCCTCTAGTGAAACAACCGCCCTTTAGTGACACAACCGACCCCAGAAAAAACAAAATATTCGCATGTGCTACGATGTGGATAACGATTCTCTTTTATATTGTAATAATTGTTTTAATGACATTTATGCAATTCAAAGTGTTTTTGTGCAAGTTTCAAGTGGTTCACTTCTCTTTTGTCAAACCACTTATCAGCTAACATTAATTCCTGCCAATTCCATTCAATGTGTAGACTATCACTCCCTTCCTCGAGTCTAATCGAGCAATTTTCTTCTCCGCTATCATTTCTTACTTTCTTAGTCAACTGCCTATTTTTAAAGCCTCCATTACTTCTCCTTAACAGTCTCTGAAACCCATCTCCTTCAAAATCTCCTACCATGGATCCCCCCATACCTCTACAGCCATCACCTGTTTCTCCAACAATATCCTGACCCATTTCCCCTAATCTACCAGAAATCCCTTTTCCCCCTGCCCACCTTCCTTACAGGTGTAGTGTTATCCTTCCAGTGAATAAAACCTAGTTATGGACGCAAGGGCTTTAAAGCATCGCCTCCTTCTTGGCACTATATGGGATGCCAGAACGCATCTTGACTCCAACACCTTATCAATCGTCACAGGCATCTACGTGGGGATGTTAGAGTGGAGAAATTACCTAATCTTTACTTATTCTACTTCAATTTAGCTGTTAAGGCCGAACTGGTATTGTATAATGCACCTTGGAATTTTGAAGGTACAGTCCTCATTCTTCGAGCATCGATGGGACATATGATTTATGCTTACATTTCCAACTGTGGATTTGTGGGTACGAGTTATGCTTTTCCCAGGTAACTGCTATACTATGACATTGGTTGAACAAATTGGTGCTATTCTTGGCGAAGTTATACGTAGTGACTGGTCTCTCACTCGGGTGCAGAATATAGATTTCTTCTGCATCCTTGTTTGACTTAATGTCTCTAAACCATTGATTTTAGGTGAATATCTTCACCTCTTGAATGAACATACAATCTGGCTTCCTTTTAAATTCGAGAAACTATTTCGAATTTGCTTCTGCTGTGGATATGGAGGTAACACGGTGGACGAATGTAAGAAGGTTGACGACAACATAAATGCGTCACTTATTGGAACTACATCAGGTCCCACCCATGTTCAAACTGGGATAACCTTTCTACTTCGGAGCCATTCGTGCTCTACCCAATTCGGACTTCAATCACACTTCAAGAATTCGCACTATTGATACTTCTGCCAGACCCGAACTGCACTATATCTTCGTATCATTTTTACTGACAACATCCAAACTATTGTCCCCGGACTCTGACCAACCTGCCATGTATGATGCATGGAGTGACGATGAGGAGATGGCCATTCCCGTCACGGATTACTCGGATAATGCCATGGAAATTAATCACCCTATTACTGGTATTCCCTCAATTGTCTTGGATGCATATAATGAGTTTGGCATGGACGAATTTTGCTCTAAGTCAACCCAATTGATGGATGTGCGAGTCAACTCTCCTACAGACCAAGTGGTACATAATCTGACCACCCTTCCTCCTCCCTTAATTGACACATTAGCACCTCCCAACACCTCTCACAGTCATGCATTTGGCCACATCCCTGCAAACATGCCTCCTTTAGAGCCTAGCTTGCTCAACTTGGTGACCAATTTTAGGGAAACTTGGGCCTAATCCCACTTAAAAGCCCTACATGAACTCTCAGCTTTGGTAGGTATACACCCAACAACTCTTACCCAACTAGATTTGTCACCTTGTCTAAGTACACGACCTTCTAGCAACCATCCCCATAGTGTCAACACAACCCTACAACCCAGACCCACAGTTCAAACCCTTTAGCAAGTCGTGCCCCTACATTCTATCCACACCAATATGGTAAGGAACACCACTTTCCTCAAACTATCTTGGAACAACCCATACCTCTTTATCACACTCCATAATTTGAGACTCCTCCTTTCTCTCATAGGCCTGGCAAGGAACCTATGTATACTTTCTAACCAAAATGTCGTTTACCATCCAGTAACATCCAACCCAAATTCATGCAAGATGCTATGTCCAGGCATCTGTTGCCACGCACAGGCCAGCTTTCCTCAATTGCCAACCCTTTATTACACCACCTTGATCCTTTTATTAGTTACGGCCTAGAAGTCAACAAGCATGAACCAACTTTTATCCATCTCATTTCCTTCCTTATTCGTGGGATTCAACCCCCTTCCAATCCTACTCCATCAATGCCAAGTGGCGGTAAAAGGTTCTATGCACTAGCTTTTGATAAGGCATTTCCTGATTACATAGATTCTATGGACAGTATACCTACCACACAGGTCAAGAATGCTATCCCAGATGATATCCCAGAAGTGACTCCAATGGATACCGGCCCCCTTATGCACCACTACACACAAGGGTCATTTTTCTTGATACTGCATGTCAGCGTCACGACCCACTTTTGGATAAGGACACAAGTTCAAGTTCGTCCACCTCATCTGCTTCTACAACTTCTTCACTGAAACAGACTCTAGATGATGACAACCTTCCAACTGGTAACATCAAGAAACTCATGATTATTGGGTCTTCCCATCGAGCAGACTCTCCGCCGCCTTTAGATTGGGTAAGTCTTCTTCTCAACAAAGCTGGCAGAACAACTCTCATCAAATCCATGCTCTCTTCTTTACTCACTTATCATTTGCAAGTTTCTCTCTTTCTGACACATATATACAAAAAACTTGATCTTATTCTGAGTAACTTCTGATGGAAAGGGGATCACCAAGGTGGTGGTATACATTAGGTTAATTGGCACACTCTTTTTGGCCAGCAAATCACAGGCGGATTGGGTTTTCGTCACATGCATCTCTTCAATCTGCATGGTACTCTTAGCCAAAACTAGCCGGCAAATATTACAAACACCCACCTCCCTTCTTTCCACCACTTTGCGCCTCAAATACTCTAAAACTAATGCCTCCTTGGGTTGGAAGAGTATCTTAGCTGGTCCAGATACTTTATTGACCGGAATAAGTTAGCAAGTCTGCAATGGTGCATAGATAAATCTCTGAACTGACCACTGGCTTCTAGATACTCTCCCTGATGTACTTCAACGATTTTATGTACCTACCCTCAATACCGTTCAGGATCTCGTTGCGTCATGCTCTTGGGATGAACACAAGATCACTACTATTTTTCCCACAACAATTTCTGATCAGATTTTTAATATACAATAGCCCAGTAACCCGAGCCAAACTCAGGCCGGTTTATGAAATACAGTATACCATAAGGTCTTTAAGAGTGTATTAATATATACCACATATCATGAGACAAAAAAGACAATAACATTATTTCAAAAAATATCTTATTTGATTATAAAAAGAGATACTGATATAGTAGAGTCGCTAAATACTTGTCTTCTTTAAATTTTTACTTTAAGTTGTCAAAAAATATTTCAAATGAATATTGGCTTAGCACTTATAGTAGTAGAATAGTCATGTTAGTACTATATATAACTAAATAATGAACACGATTGTGGTTGAAATTAAAAAGTTGTGAGATTATGACATATCTCTTTTGAATTATAGATATTACATATGAGTATATTTCTTTAACTTTAAAAGTTTTTGAGGTGCTACATGTTTTTTGAATAATTTTTTATATATAATTTTTGTAAAACACATGTGAGGACATTTAAAAGAGGGGTAACTATAAAAAGTTGATTTTGCTTTTTATATATTATAAGTCTACAATTTGGCATTAAATTATAGTTCTTATATCTAATAAATGACTTAATAGTATTTTCTATAGATATTTATTTAATCAGAATATAATGTACCTTTTGTATACTAACTTTTATCGGGTTATTCTTATTCAAGAATCTATAATAATTTTTATACTCATGTTAGAGAATAAGCCTTAATAAGTTAGTTCAAGAATTAGTTAAAGTTTTAGAACGTTTAGAATAAGTTTTTCAATTTAATAAGGCTTAGTAATATGAAAATTAACTTATTAAGATATAAGAACTCATCTAAGATAATATTCTCAATTGTAGTATCATTTTTTTCTCTTCTAAATCTGATATGTTATTTTCATTTTTATGATATCTGAATTTTTATATTCATATTAAAGAGTGATTTTAAGGATACAATAGTCAAAATTAAATCCTAATAAGTTTGTTCATGAACCAATTAGAGTTTTAGAACGTTTAGAGTTAGTTTTTCAATTATATAAGACTTAGTAACATGAAAATTAATTTTTTCCAGAAATTAAAACCCCATTCAAGATAATATTTCTCAAATGTAATATCAGTATTAATTTTTTCTCTTATAAATCTAGTATGTTATTTTAATTTTTAAGATATATGAATTTTTATATTCATATTATATAGTGGTTTTAAAGATACATTAAATCCTAATAAGTTAGATCATGAATCAGTTAGAATTTTAGAATGTTTAGAATTAGTTTTTCAATTATAAAAGGCTTAGTAATATGAAAATTCACTTATCAAGAAATAATGATCCCATCCAAAATAATATTCGCAATCGTAGCATCATTTTTTTTCTCTTAAAAATTTAGTTAGTTATTTTCATTTTTAAAATATATGAGTTTTATATTCATATTAGAGAGTGATTTTAAAGATACAAAGTCCTAATATGTTAGTTCATGAATCAGTTAAAGTTTTTGAACGTTTGGAGTTAGTTTTCAATTATATAAGGCTTAGTAATATGAAAATTAACTTATCAAAAAATAAGAATCACATCCAAGATAATATTCTCAATCGTAGCATCATTTTTTTCTCTTCTAAATTTAGCTAGTTATTTTCATTTTTAAGATATATGAATTTTATATTCACATTACATAGTGGTTTTAAGGAATAATTAAAATTAAATCATAATAAGTTAGTACATCAATCCGTTAGAAGTTTAGAACGTACATAATTTATTTTTTTAATTATATAAGACTTAGTAATATAAAAATTAACTTATCAAGAAATTAGAACTCAATTCAAGATAATATTTTCAACAGTGGCATCATTTTTTTCTCTTATAAATCTAGTATGTTATTTTTGTTTTTATGATATATGAATTTTTATATTTATATTAGAAGGTGATTTTAAGGATATAATAGTCCAAATTGTCTTAATAAGTTAGTTAATCAAACAATTAGAGTTTTAGAACATTTAGAATTATTTTTCAATTATATTAGGCTTAGTAATATGAAAATTAATTTATCAAGTAATAAGAACCCCATCCAAGATAATATTTTCAATTGTAGTATCATTTTTTCTTTCTCTTCTAAGCCTAGTATGTTATTTTCGTTTTTAAAATATATGAAGTTTTATATTCATATTAAAGAGTGGTTTTAAGTATATAATAGTCAAAATTGAGTCCTAATAAGTTAGTTCATTAATCAGTTAGAGTTTTAGAACGTTTATAATTAAATTTTCAATTATATAAGATTTAGTTTTCCAATTCAAGATAATATTTTCAATTGTAGCTTTATTTTTTCTCTTCTAAATCTAGTATGTTATATTCGTTTTTATGATATATATATATATATATATATATATATATATATATATGTATATGAATTTTTATATTCATATTAGAGAGTGATTTTAAGCATATAATAGTCCAAATTAAGTCCTAATAAGTTAGTTCATCAAACAATCAAAATTTTAGAACATTTAGAATTAGTTTTTTAATTATATTAGGCTTAGTAATATGAAAATTAATTTATCAAGTAATAAGAATCTCATCCAAGATAATATTCTCAATTGTGGCATCACTTTTTCTTTCTCTTCTAAGCCTAGTATATTATTTTTGTTTTTAAGATATATGAATTTTTATATTCATATTAAATAGTGGTTTAAGTATATAATAGTCAAAATTGAGACCTAATAAATTAGTTCATTAATCAGTTAGAGTTTTATAACGTTAAGAATTAGTTTTTCAATTTTAAAAGATTTTGTAATAGAGAAATTAACTTATCAAGATATAAGAATCCTATCCAAAATAATATTTCAAACCTTTAATGACACTTAAAATAGTTATAAGTCTATTTCATATTGAAAACATAATGTGATGATGTGTCAAGTAAAGAAGTCATATCTTTTGATAATGTGTCAAATAAAGAAGCTCTCACTTCACTTATTATATATTACTAGCCCAGTAACCCGAGCCAAGCTTGGGCCGGTTTATGAAATACAGTATATCATAAGATTTAAAAGAGTGTATTAATATGTACCACATATCGTGAGACAAAAAAGACAATACCATTATTAAAAAAAATCTTATTTGGTTATAAAAAAATAAATACTTATATAGTAGATTCGCTAGATATTTACATTCTCTAAGTTTTTTACTTTAAGTTGTCAATTATTTCAAATGAATATTAGCTTAGCACTTATAATAATAAAATAGTCATATTAGTGCTATATAGAGCTAAATAACAAACAGGATTGTGGTTGAAATTAAAAAGTTGTGAGCCTATGACGTACTCCTTTTGAATTAGATATTACATATGAGTATAATTCCTTAACTTGAAAAGTTTTTGAGGTGTTACATGTTTTTCGAATAAATTTTTTTATGTATCTTTTTTCATTTTTTGTGAAAGGCATGTGTGAGGACATTCAACCGGCAAAAATGTTTCCTTTTTTTATATTTTTAGTACTTTTGAGGTATTAATAGTCCAAAATAATACCTGATCGGTAAGTACATTGATAAAGATAATTTTGCTTTTCACATATTATAGGTCTACAATTTGTCATAAAATTATAGTTCTTATATCTAATAAATGCTTTTAATAGTATTTTTCTATAGTTACTTATTTAATTAAAAGATAATGTACCTTTTGTGTACCAACTTTTATCACGTTATTCTTGTTAACTATATTAAGCTTGTCAAAATTTCAACAAATATCCTTATGTTAAATTAATGGTTACAGGGTGGAGATTAAATAGTTCCTATAATTGTTATTTAATGCTCACATCAATTATTACTCATAGTTATAATCGACACTGTTATAATCAAAATTAAGTTTCAAAGCTCATAATTAGTCTAATACTCACTAAATCGTCTTGCTATTCATCTAAATTTAATCAACTATAAAAATAATATATTTCATATTGAGTCCTATTAGAAAAAAACTGTCGGTGTATTTATTCAATTACAATAAGTGCACTCATAGTTTGAAGTGTCCTTATTTGAAGTGTTGGAATATTTTCTACATCTTTATCGACTTTTCACCAAGTTATAGTTTTTCTATCTACTAAGTGCACTCATAGTTTTTTTTTAATGAAAAACTTAATTAATTAAGTATAAGTCAAAAAGTCTTTTCATTGATCTTAAGACCTTATGCAAACACGAATCGGTTAATTGTTTGTTTTGTAGAATTACGAAGATATATTTTTACATTTTAAAGATTTTAAATGTTCTCAAATATAATAATTAAGAATTTTTTGATTTAATTATAATTTTTTTCTAATACATACACAGTCATATGTTGTTTTTGTGTCAATTTTTTTTTATTTTAATCAAAAGGATTCTAAAAGCTACTATACTATACTATATTAACAAGTCATTACATAATTTTTATAAATTTTTTTAAAAATAAACAATTATTACATTATTTTTATTGTTTCAATCTCAATTTTAGCATCATCTTTTTTTTTCTCTTCTAAATCTAATATGTTATTTTCGTTTTCAAAATATGAATTTTGTTATTCATATTAGAGAGTGTTTTTAAGGATGCTATAGTCAAAACAAAGTCCTAATAAGTTAGTTCATTAATCAATTAGTATTTTAAAATATTTAGAATTAGTTTTTTAATTATATAAGACTTAGTAATATGAAAACTAACTTATCAAGACATAAGAAACCTATCCAAGATAATATTCTCAATTGTACATCATTTTTTCCCTTCTAAATCTAGTATATTATTTTCGTTTTTTAAATTTATGAATTTTTATATTCATATTAGTGAGTGATTTATAATAATAAAATAGTCAAAATTAAGTATTAGTAAGTTAATTCATCAGTCACTTAGAGTTTTAAAATATCTTGAATTTGTTTTTTTTAATATAAGGCCCACTAATATGGAAATTAACTTATCAAGAAATAAGAATCCCTTCCGAAATAATATTCTCAATTGTAACATCATTTATTTTCTCTTCTAAATCTTGTATGTCATTTTCATTCTTAATATATAAGAATTTTTATATTCATGTTAGAAAGTGATTTTAAGGATACAATAATCATAATTAAGTCCTAGTAGTTAGTTCATCAATCAGTTAAAATTTTAGAACATTTAAAATTTGTTTTTCAATTATATAAGATTTTGTAATATGAAAACTAACTTATCCAGAAATAAGAATCCTATGCAAGATAATATTTTAAATTGTAACATTATTTTTTTTCCTCCTCTAAACCTAGTATATTATTTTTTTTTAATATAAGAATTTTATATTCATATTAGAGAGTAAGTCTTAATAAGTTATTTTATGAATCAGTTAAAGTTTTAGAACATTTAGAGTTAGTTTTCAACTTTATATGGCTTAGTACTATGAAAATTAACTTATCAAGAGATAAGAATCCATTTAAGATAATATTCTCAATTGCAGCATCATTTTTTTTCTCTTTTAAATTTAGCATGTTATTTTCATTTTTAAGATATCTGAATTTTTATATTCATATTAAATAGTGGTTTTAAAGATACTCTAGTCAAAATTAAGTCCTAATAAGTTTATTCTTGAATCGGTTAGAGTTTTAGAACGTTTAAAGTTAGTTTTTCAATTATATAACGCTTAGTAATATGAAAATTAAGTTATCAAAAAATTAAAAGCCCATCCAAGATAATATTCACAAATATATCATCATTCTCAAATGTAGCATTAGTATTCTTTTTTTTTTGACATTTAAATATAATATATTATTTTCGTTTTAAGATATATGAATTTTTATATTCATATTCTAGAGTGGTTTTAAGGATACAATAGTAAAAATTAAGTCCTAATAAGTTAGTTCATAAATCAGTTACAGTTTTAGAACGTCTAGAATTAGTTTTTTTTAATTATATAAGACTTAGTAATACGGAAATAAACTTATCAAAAAATCAGAACTCCATCCAAGATAATATTCTCAATCGTAGCAGTATTTTTTTCTCTTCTAAATTTAGTCAGTTATTTTTATTTTTAAGATATATAAATTTTATATTCATATTAGAGACTGTTTTTAAGGATACAATCATCAAAATTAAGTCCTAATATGTTAGCTCATGTATTAGTTAGAGTTTTTAAACGTTTAGAGTCAATCTTTCAATTATATAAGGCTTAATAATATGAAAATTAACTTATCAAAAAAATAAGAACCCCATGCAAGATAATATTCTCAATCGTAGCATCATTTTTTTCTCTTCTAAATTTAGTTAGTTATTTTATTTTTAAGATATATGTGAATTTTATATTCATATTAGAGAGTGATTTTAAGGAATACTTAAAATTAAGTCTGAATAAGTTGGTTCATCAATTCGTTAGAGTTTTAGAACGTATAGAATTTGTTTTTCAATAATATAAGGCTAAGTAGTATAAAAATTAACTTATCAGGAAATAAGAACCCAATTAACTTATATAAGGCTAAGTAGTATGAAAATTAACTAATTAAGAAATAAGAACCCAATTTAAGATAATATTCTCAATTGTGGTATTTTTTTTCTAAATCTAGTATGTTATTTTCACTTTAATGATATATGAATTTTTATATTCATATTGAAAAGTAATTTTAAGAATGTAATAGTCAATTTAAGTCCTAATAAGTTAGTTCATTAAACAATTAGAGTTTTAGAACGTTTAGAGTTTGTTTTTCAATTATATTAGGCTTAGTAATATGAAAATTAATTTGTTAGGAAACAAGAATATCATCCAAGATAATATTCTTAATTGTAACATTATTATTTTTTTCTCTTCTAAGTCTAGTGTGTTTTTTTCGTTTTTTAAATATATGAATTTTTATATTGATATTAGAGAGTAATTTTATGTATATAATAGTCAAAATTAAGTTCTAATAAGTTAGTTCATGAATCAGTTAGAGTTTAGAATGTTTAAAATTAGTTTTTCAATTATATAAGACTTAGTAATTTAAAAATTAACTTATCAAAAAATTAGAACCACATCCAAGATAATACTTCAAACCTTTAAGGACACTTATAATAGTTATAATTCTATTTCACATTGAAAACATAATGTGATGATGTGTCAAGTAAAGAAGTTATGTCTGTGTGATGATGTGTCACATAAAGAAACTCTCGCTTCGCTTATTATGTATTATATAGATATAGATATGATGATGCTATCAAAAGTATCCCTTTTGAATTATAAATGTTACATCGATTTAATTATTTAACTTCAGATGGTCTTTAAGGTATTACATATATATGTTCCTGAGGTTATTATAACAATTAAGTAAAATTTTAAAATAAATAAATTTAACTGAACGACCACATAATATCCAATATTTTATGAATATGTTTTTCTTTAATTCTTGTAAGAAGCTACTAATAAGAATATTTAAGCATATACTAAAATAAAATAAATATGAATCAAGTGTTAAATTATTTTTCTTATCTCAATCTAAATTATAACATCATTTGTTCTCTCTCTCTTAATGTTATTTATATTTTTTAGATATACGAATTTTATATTCATAGTAGAGAGTGGTTTTAAAGATACATGCAGTAATTAAAGTTAAGTCATAATATATTAGTTCATTAATTAGTTAGAGTTTCATGAAGCTCAAAATCAATTTTTTTAATTATATAAAACTTATTGATATGAAAATTAACTTATTTATTTCATTTTGAAAACATAATTTGATGACATATCATATTTTGCTTCTTAAATGTTTTCAACTATAGTAATTAAGAATAATTTAATTTGATTGCATCTTTTTTCTTCTATTTTATATGTGATTTCCTTTTAAGTCTTGTTGATACTTATACAGCTACTTTGTTGATCATGCGATCTTATCAAATCAAAAAATTATCCTATAATTTGATTAATGATTTTATATATTACATAGATAATTTTTCTTGCAATGATTATGTTATGTGTAAATACATATACATTTAGTAAAATATAATAAATTTAAATTAACTATAACATAAAATTTTTGTTCTAAATATCCTATTTTGTTTTTATTTCTTAGATACATGATTTCTTATCTTCATATGAGAGAGTTAGTTTTAAAAACATAATAGTCAAAATTAAATTTTAAAAAATTAGCATATTTGAGTTTTAGAAGCAAAATTAAATAAACTTAATAATAAGGATCTCATCCAAAATAATATTTACATATCTTAGATATATTTACATGTTTAGTATATAGCTTTAAATCATTTTCAACTATTAGATTTATGAATAAGCTTAGCCATTATTGAAATTTTAATTAATAATAATTGTACGGTCATTTGTTTGTGTGGTCTCATAAAAAAAATTACATCAAATGTTTTATTGTGCCGAAAGATTCTAAATGCTATATATTATATTGATAAATTTTTACACCGACCACGGTAAGCATATACTTGGGTCAACATATATTAAAATATAATAAATATGAATCAATTGTTAAACTATTTGTATTACTTTCAATCTCAATTGTAACATTATTTTCTTCTATCTTCTAAGTTTAATATATTACTTTCATTTTGTAGATATATAAATTTTTATGTTTATGTTAGAGTGTGATTTTAAGGATATAATGGTTAAAATTAAGTCATAATAAGTAAGTTCATTAATTATTTAAAATTTTAGAATGCTTAGAATTAGTTTTTCAAATATATAAAGCTTATTGATATAAAAGTTAACTTATCAAGAAATAATACCCTATTCAAGATAGTATCTGAGGCCTTAAGAGACACTTATAATGTTATAATTTTATTTTACATTAGAAATATAATACGATGACATTTCATATTTTTGCATCTTAAAGGTTTGAAGTGTTGTCAAATATTGTAATTAAGAATAATTTGATTTAATTTCAAACTCTTCTTTTCTTATACGTATGTGATTTATTTTTAAAATCTCATTTATGCTTACATAGCCACTTTTTTTATCTTGCCGTCTTAGCAAAGCAAAAAAAAAATATCCTATAATTTGATTTATTAATTTTATATGTTATATAAATGACTATGTTATGTGTCAATACATATAGATTTAATCAATCATAATAAATTTAAATTAACTATAACATATTTTTTTTAATTTTGAATCTCATATGTTATTTTTATTTTCTAAATACATGTTTGTTTAATGTCTTACATGTTCGTTTAACTATAACATAATTTTTTTGTTCTTCTTTCTTTATTTGCATTTTCCTCCCCCCTACCCCCCGAATTTCCTTCTCTCTTCTTTTGTTTTCTCTTATCTAATATTATACTTTATAATGTCATTAGATGAGTCACTAACCAGCTAGCAAAAGGTGGCACCACATTATGACCACTTTCTTCCAAAATTTGACACTTAAGTGCAACTTTACAAAACTACACTTTAGCCCCCAAAGTTTCCAAAATTGCATTTGACCCCTCAACTTTGAAAAATTATAATTTGACCCCAAAATCACCCTAACCCTCTTGTAGTCCCCTTACACTTCATTATCATTGAAGTGATGCTACTTAACAAAAATATGTCCCGTTCACCATATTTTTTTAAATTACATTTTTACCCCTTAACTTTTCAAAATTACATTTTAACTCCCAAGGCCACACTAACCTCTTATTTAGCTCCCGAATACTTAATTATCACCAACATACTGCTACTTAATAAAAGTAGCCCCCCTTAATTAATCTAATTCATGGTTAGATTAATTTTTAATATTTTTAGGGTATCACATAAAAGAGCATAGACATACCTCCCACATGTCGCAGTACCCCATGAAGCTCGAGGACTATTCCCTAGACACTGAGCCAATAGAATGATAGAGATGCACTAAGGTCGGAGTACCCCAGTCGTACTCCTCTCTTTCTCCAACCTCTTTCAAAGCCTGTTGACACCACAACTGTACCGAGTCATCCCCACTACTAAACAATGTATCCCCCAAGACATACTGTAAAAAACCCCTAGACATACCCTCATAGTGTGAACAAAGGGTACCAAGCAAGATAGAACTGCCCTTTTTGTAGGACGACTCGAAAGCAGCAAACCTGATCATAAGGTCCCGGTTCTTGTCGAAATCATAGGAATAAAGAATAGGCCTCCCTTGAACGCAAATATCGGTGATATTTGCAAAATTGTATGGGGTAAGAGTAGCCTCCTCGAACGGTAGGTAGAACGTATTGGTGGAACCCCACTAACACCCGGCCAAGCACAAGAGATGTTTTTTGCTATGGGTAAAAGCGTGTAACCTGTACAGAACAAGTCCAAAGTCGGTCTTGGCTATCCTATTCTCTATGGACACCAACACCTTCCATTATTCCCTTACTAGATGAGGAGATCCTCTACAGTGTATATTCGTGAGGGGCTGTATAAAATCAAGAGAAAGGAGGAGAAAATTTCAAGAGCAGTTTAACTTATGCATGGAGTGAATGAAAAATAAATAGTGGACCTTACTTTGCGTAAGGATGGCTTGTGTGTGAAAAAATGTAAATTAGTGTGTGTGATTGAAAAGAAATCATTGAAAAACATACCTCGTCCACAAAAAAGTGTCGGTTAAGATGTACTTCTTGATCGGAAGTCAGTAAGAGTGATCATTCATCCAAGTCTTTGGCTGGAATCGCGAGACACTTCCAATTTAAGGCCAACCCTCATGCCCTCTTCTAGTTTGTATGAACTCCGTGATTTTTTAGAAATTAGGGAAGAATTGAAAGAGATTCTACGGTTTTATAGCCTAGAAGCATAATTGGGGTAAGATTTGACAAGAAGTACTTTTGGAAGGGGATTTTGAGACTGAGAGTGATTTCATTGTGTTTAAAATGGGTGAAAAAAACCTTAAATATCGTGTCAAATTAGAACGGATAAACCATTTTTCATTTAAATTAGTCAAACATGCTGACTAACTGGCTGGTTTTCGGCACTTTAATTTGCAAAAACTCAAACCTACTGACTAACCGGTTGGTTTTTGACTTAATATTTGGACTCTTCATATCCTTTGACCGACTGACTAGTTTTTGACCTATTCAAAATAAATAAAATTGCATACCCTTGTCAATTTGTGTGCCTATGTGTGAGGGCTTGTGTGCCTTGCATACTTGCATGGCTGTCCTTTGTCCTAAATATGCATGATCTATCTGCCTGTGCATTTTGTATGATACCAATCTCATTTCACTTAAGGCGAGCTTTATCTAATATGTGTCTGCCTGAATGCTTGCTTGGGCATGTTTTTTTTTTTTTTATCTTATCTACAAATTTTTTTTCCTGATTACTCGAATCTGTTGCTTAGTTCAATGATTCTTGTACGATGTAAGGCCAAGGACAACGCAAGATCCGCATTAGTTGCTGGAGGCGACATTTATCTCATATCAAGTAAATTGATATGTTCAGAACTCAACAACCAGTTGCCTTCGTGGCATTGTTGGCTCTGGCATTGAGTGATATTTCTGAAATTTCTATACGTCTAAGCGACCAGTAGTTTGTACTCGTTATTGGCTTCAGCTCTTGGATATATGTTGGTGTTCCCAAGCCACCAACCATTTTGTACATGTTTTTGGCTATCGCTGTTAGGATCGCCTCTTTCTCGTATCTAAGTGACCAATTATTTGTACACATTTTTAGCTCTGGCTCTTAGGCTCTCACCTTTTCAAATATATCCAAGTGACCAACCATTTGTACATGTTGTTGGCTCTGGCTCTTAGACATAACCTTTCAGGATCCTTAGACAGCCAACCGTTTGTACACGATGTTGACTTTGGCTTCTAAGCTATGCCCCTTGCCTGGTGACCAACAGTTTGTACACGTTGTTGTCTCAGGCTCCAGACAAGGTTCCATATCATATTCTCTTTGTAATATCGTTCGACGACCAACCATTGATATTGTTGGCTTCGGCTTCAAACAATATCTGTATCTTAACGAACTACGTTACTCTGATTCCTTTCGAGAGAATACGTAAGAAGAAGCCTTGTAAAGGTCAAACCTCATATCTGTGTCGTTGTCAGCAAGTTTGTTCCGAATTTTGGGGTCTTTTCCGTGTTTCACAACAAAAATGTTTTGTTTTTTGGTGATGTTTGCCCGTGCTTGAGCTTCTTCACTGAGGGGCTTTGTAGACACTTCATTTCTATAGTTATTATTGGTTAAATAAACATTGGCCTTCATTATTAATTAAAAATATGTTATTAAGCTTTTGCCTACTAATCAATACTAAATTAATTAATTTGGTCCAATCCAGTCTAGAAGTCTAGTCTAGTCCATTTGTCTAGTCGAGTCTACAAGTCTAGCAGTCCAGTCTAATTATATCAGTCCAATCCCAATGTCTAGATTTTTATTTTGTCTAAATAATTTAGAGAATTATTTTGTGAATTATCCCTAATGCAAAGCATTAAATCAATGATTTATATGACTTAGGAAGATAAATCTCAAATTGGATACATCCCATCTACAAGAGATAATTACCAAATTAGGGCTATATAATGCCTCAAAATTCAGAAAAAACATTATTATAAAAATATGGGATGAATCGGCTAGTTTTCGATAGATCTATAGATTAATTGACTTTCGAAATTTTGCATTTTATTAAATATTCTAACTTATCTCCAAATTGCAAATTGGATAGCCATCTCTATCCGCTCTGGCGCCCTAGAACTCTACAAACATGCCCTTCGGCCTTCATTTCAGGTCTCAGTTTCAATTCAGCTTTTTCTGCCTAAAGTTTTATACAATTTATTTGTGAAAGTGGTATATCACCTCTCCTGAGAATTAGCCCCTCATACTCACTTAAAAAGATGTTTAATCTCTTGCGTCGTGGATCTTTTGCAGAGTTCCCTAGTTATCTAGACAAGCAAATTTTAGAGGTAAATTTTAAAAGCTTTCTTGTCTAGTTCATTAGAGTAAAGTTGTCTCCAATTTTGCATGATCACATTTCCATTTCAAAAATCGTAAAGAATCTTTTCATTTATTAGTCTAAGTCTAAGACCGAAATGTAGATTACGTCATGTAGGACCAAAGTCGAACTACAATGGTTTTGATTTCGATTTGTCCCAGCAGATACATAGGCCATCTAACCCTCGATGTTGAGTTCAAGCCAATAATATTAAAATTAAATTAGGTTAGTTTTATTGCATATTTACATATTACGGGAGTTAAAAAGGTCAAAAGTCAATGGAAACGAATTAGAGACCAAAAGGTATGACGGGTGCCTAACACCTTCCCGTCATATAATTTAGTTCTCGAATTCATTTCTTTGTTTTCAATTGATTAGTTGTTCTATGGGTAATTTAGAGTCGTTTCTAGGTTTTCTATTTTTTTATTTTAATTAAATAAAATGGTGATTCCTTAAAAATCTTCCTTTTGGGAGATTTTTTCGAGGTGTGCTTACTTGAGTTCAAAGTAGCTTAAACAATTTGACAATTTTTGGTGAAGATAATTAAAATTAATATTAACCTAATGAAAATGTAAATACTCTGTTTATTTGGACTACTTATTAGCTTCCTATGTCGTTAAGTAAAAGAAATTTCAACAGGATGAAACCCATGTTCATGCTTAATATATCGTACTTGTATATGTGCAAAGAAACAAAAACAAATCCAAATAATTTGTGCATATGAATTTGCAATTGATATTGTATCGAATTTGTGAAATTTGATGAAGCAAGAGTTAATTGAAATATTATACCAAATCACAGAACAAATGATTTTGTGGTCACACATTATCAAGAAAGGCAGCTTAAGTATTTCAAGATACCATACACAAATCTAGACTTTTTTTTGTATACATTTGAATAGAATAGAATAGACCTTTTTTAGTATTCCTTCCATGAGTGCGAGACATCTTTGATTTTCCACCTTATAATGCATGCCATAAATATTCGATTAATTAGTATAATGTATATTAACGATAAATCACAGTCCTTTGCGTTGAAATATAAAAATTCTATAATAAGGTAAAGAAACCCCAAGGGGTGGTGGAGATGGCAAAGGGCCTCGAGGAGTGACCTCGAGGTCCCGAGTTCAATTCCCCATACCGACGGGCCATATATATGAATTGCAGTTCTAAACATTAAAAAAAAAAAGAAGTTAAAGAAAAGCACAAACTATTTACTGTGGTAAATCATAGTGCAGACATAAATAATCAACTAAAAAGTATGCCATAAAAATAGAACTCAAATAGAATTGAAAGCACATGAGCTAGTTTCACTTTATTTTGGACAACTACCCTTTTATAAGATAGTATTATCCTAGAAAAGGGATACCATAACTTTTTATAGTGAAAATGCCAATGTTTTATTTGCTTTCCTCCTTTCCTCCGCACGATTCTGACGATTCGCTTTAATCTATTTTGAAAAACTTTGAAGTCAATCAATTTGGAGATCCGTGTGCATGATAAAGTTACTTACAATTATTAAACTCTTCTCATAAAATAATCATGGTCTTATACAAAAGTTTTCCAATGATTAAGATTAAACAATAATATATTGATAAATATTCTTTCGTTTATATGGATTGTGATAGATGTGGATGACTTGCAAAACGTTACAAAACTCTTACCTTTACTTTATGTATTGGGTTCTTATTTTACAACGCATTTGTAATTAATACTAAGTCTCAATAAGTTCTTGTATCAATTACATAGAGTATAAAACAATTTTGAACATAAGAGCTAGAATAGTTTTTGAAGGGACGTGATCACTTACCTTTATTAAGCAAGTTGCCAACGTGATCTAGTCGTCCATTCATCATGGATGGACGGACCAGATCTAACTTTGTTTTTGGAAAAACGATCATCCGCTATATTATGTAGTGGACGGAGATTTTTCACTAAAATGCATCGGAAGAGTTTAATGAGTCAGAGGGATCGCAACCAAGTAGGAGAGGCAGTATGGTAAAGTTCACTGTCCGCTAGATAATGTAGCAAATAGTGAAGTTTACTTAAAAAGAAAAGATCTGGCATGTCTATCCGTAATGGACGGACGGACAGATCGTGCTAACTTAGTTTAAGTTATCAGCGCTGTCAATATTTGATCAACTCCCATTTTGAAAAAAATCTTATTCAACATACTAGTCCAATTCTTTTCATATTTAAGTGTTGTAACCATACTAATCTAAATAAGTTTGTACATTGACGAGGTGAAGTGCTAACTAAAAGTTTTTGATGTTGAATATCAGACGTGTGCGTGCGCGCACGTCCTTCTAAAAACTAAGTCATATGCAGCTTTTCTATTGCCTTTGCTAAAAGAAAAGAGAACTTTTAATTTGCCGTTAATTATCACATATTTTTTCACATTTGTTAGAGTTTTTTTTGTTATTTAAAGTAATATTAGGTATTAATTGTCAGAATTAAGTCATAAAAAGTCAATATATTCAGCTAATTTCTTACTGTATAAGATTTATTAACATGTTGATTATTTCTTGCGTACAAGGCAGAGTCAATAAGAAAAATATCAATTAAAAAAAGGGTGATGCACCGTCATATAATTGCTATATGAAATGACATGATATGAAATAGATAATAGTATGCTATATAGTCTTCTCACTTTCACTTTTTCTTCTTAGTAAAATTGGAAACGACAATCCAGTTACATGTAAGCTTACAGCATACGGATTGAGTGCACTTAGTGAAGTTGAAATTTACTTGATTTTCTTGTTTCTTGTAGATCTCGCAATCGTGCTTCAACAAAAAATGACGAGACACTTCAATGTTGTCAATGTAATGTTGAACCACATTTTGTTGTTTTGTTTGAACGGTGCTATATAGTCAATCTTTTTTTTTTCATTGTTTTGTGTAATAACTTCACGAGGTGAGTTTGATGACGTTGCTTGCATTCTAGTTAACCATTTATGAAAGTCAAATTATGTCTTACTCATCTCGTCTTTGTTTAATATAGCCATAGCTTTTCTCAATTGTGACCGTGTATTTGAATAGTATATATTCAAATAGCGTATGAGTATTAATCTAAGACTTTACATTGATTTAAAAAGTTTAATACAGTAAAATCTGATTCTTTGATTGACCGTAGAATATAACTTACCAACTAATATATCCACTCTTGTCTCGCACATCTCGTCATTCTCTGACGTCTTTTCATTTTAAGTATAAGTATAGGCGCCTTCCGTTTCCTGCTGTATGCTGTCAACTTAAGTTGGCAACATGACCGCGACTCTTATGGCATTTTTTTCAAACCAGCATGGCTCATTCAACGTGAAAAGGACGGACATCTGGTGGCTTTCTGACTTCTGAGGCAGAAAAGGAAACCTCCTGTCACATCCGCAATACCCGTTTAAGAGGCCTTGGGTGTCAAGGTCAACTTTGATTTGTATAGTCACAGTTTGCTAGTACAAATAGTTCTTTTTTTGGCAAAAGCGTATATGAGACGGTAAGTATCTTAACAACTGAAGCATCTTTATCGTAATAAAAAAGTTATTAAATATATTTAGTGATAATAAATTATCATTATAAATTAAAAAAGCAGATAATAAATACTATCGGTGATAATTTTTGTGACTCAAGTTGTTAAAGCATCTCTTTGGTATCTCGACTTAAATATCGCCGGCGACATTGCATGCTCTACTTTGTTGCAATTCCAGCAAGTCGGTTCCACTCCCGCAAGCCAACGAAAATGGTACCCATAAATTAATTAAGTGATGTGGATGTTGATAAGATTTTAGAATATGTGACGGGCCCAAGTCCAGCCATTTGTGGCCAACACCTTTTTACTTGGCTATTTGTTAAATAAATAAATAAATAAATAGATCAGACAATTGTGTTGAATTTGGAATGGTTTGACAGTTTGATTGGACAATTGTCAAGTCAAAGGTGTGCGTTGTAATTCAAGCCTACCTACCATCCTTCACGTGGGCGGCAAATCAATTGGTACAAAAACTCTTTATTAACTCGGTGCTGCTACTCACTAAAAGCGTTCCTTTTTTATTGATACAAATAGCTTAAAAATTTAAAAGTTTACACTGCCTTTATATTTAATCTTTTTCTTTTTTTTATATGTTAAAAGATTCCCATCAGTTATTTTTGGGTTGGTATGACATCAATTTTCGGCATTCGGATTGAGCGCACTTACTGAAGTTAGAATTTGCTTGTTTTTTCTGTTCCTTGTAAATCTCGCAACCGTACTTCCTCAACAAAAAATGATAGGACACTTTAATGTGTTGTCAATGTAATGTTCAGCCACGTTACTTTCTGTTGTTTTGTTTGAATGGTGCTAATTTTGAAGGGATTAGTTCACGGAGTTAGAGATGTCAAAAGGGCAGGGCGGCCCGCGGGTTGGCCTGGCCCGGCCCCTTTTTGGTCCGGGCTGGTCCGACCCATATTTGGGCCCGGACTGGCCCTAACCCTTAGGGCTTGGGCCAGGGCCAAGCCGAATTATTTGAGAAACAGGCCCGGGCCCGGCCTGGCCCTAAAATGGCTCGGGTTTGGCCAGGCTCGGCCCTCTTTGGGCCAGTATTATTGTATACACACATTATTATATATAAGTGTGCGTGTCCAACGATGATCGAATGAGCAATGAATCTGAACATGAATTATGATGATCGTTCTTCCTTGGTGCAATAATCAAAAATATGTTTGATGTAAAATAAAAATTAGATTACAAAGATTATAATCGAACATTGAGAAATCAAGAGCCTCCTTGAAGAGGCCTTGGCGGTCTTGGATGGGCCGAACTTATTTATCAATAAATACCAAACCGACTAATTCCACCCTCTTACCTATAAATTAGTAGTGGCACCGTGCGTAAAAAAATAACTGTTAAAATACATATAAAAGCTAGTATTTATATTATTAAATAATAATAACAAAATAGATAGTAAAATAATAATATTATTTTCACCTTTTTATGAGTTTTCAATCACTTTAAAAAATAACTGTTATTCTTTCAGCAACGAAAGAAGAAGTAAAATATCAAATAGTCTCTTTCAAATAGTAATAATTGTTATGTGTTAAGATTTTATTAATAAAGCTCACCAAGAAGAGTATAAAAATATTTAATATATAATAAAAAATAAAATGAGAGACAAATAAATATGTATATACATACATACATATATATGTATATGACTTATAATGAAATAAAAGGATAAAGATTAGGTTCGTTAAATTGTGAATATTGGACATGCCTAGAGGATATAAAAGAAGAAATTTAAAATTAAGAGATGTAAATGAGAGAGAGAGAGAGATAGCAATTTGCTTATATAATAACAAGAATTCTAGTCATAATACTACATTACAATTTGCTTAAATAATAACAAAAAATTACCGTAATTCAAGCCTTTACTTTGAATAACAAAAAATTACCGTAATATCTAAGGCCCGGCCCTAGATATTAGGCCTAGGGCCAGTGCTTGGACTGGGCCTAGATTTCCCCTTCTTCTGGCCCGGCCCTGGCCCAGTTTCATGGTAGGCCCGATGGGCCTGGGCTGGGTTGGCCCAAGCCCGGCCCATTGACATCTCTACATGGAGTGGCATCATCACTTTCTTTACTAGGATGTATTTGGAGAGAGAGAGAGAGAGACGCAATGATGGAAAACAGTATAATTTTTTTCATTGTTTTGTGTAATAATAATTAGAAAAGAAAAAAAAACATAAGAAAAAGAGGCATACCCTTACTTTTATTTCTTTGCACTCTTACCTAGACTTCACGCAGTGAGTTCGACAATGTTGCTTGCATTCTAGTTAACCATTTATAAAAATCAAATTATGTCTCACTCGTCTCATCATTTTCTAGCATCTTTGTTTAATATAGCCATAGCTTTTCTCCACTGTGGCTGTGTATTTGAATAGTATATATTCAAAATAGCGCATAAGTATTAATCTAAGACCTGTACATTTATTTAGAAAGTTTGATACAGCGAAACCTAATTCTTTGAGCGTAGAATATGAGTTACTCACTAAAATAGTGAAACCTGATTCTTTGAGTGTAGAATATGACTTACCCACTAAAATATCTTCTATTGCCTCACACGTCTCGTCATTCTCTAACGTCTTTTTATTATAAGTATAGTCTTTTTCAAACGTGAGTGCACGTTTGGACAATATATTTCTGAACTAACACTACAAGAAATAAGGCTTTTAGCGATGGAAAAATTCGTCGCTAAAAGCCTAAAATCCGTTGCTAAAAGTTCATCGTATAAAAGCCTGTTACTAAAAGTTTGGCGACGAAATTTTCAAATCCGTCGTCTAATATTGCACTTTTTGTGACGGATTTATTTATTAATTAGCGACGGAATATCCGTCGCTAATTATATTTTACTTATTTTAATTTATTTTCTGTTTTGTGAATTTAGCGACGAAATAAATTTTTTAGCGACGACATGTTCCGTCGCTAAATAAGAGTTTTGGCGATGGAATATTCCGTCGCTAAAAAGTTGATAGAAGAAACACTTTTAGCGACGAAATTAATCCATCGCTAAAAGTCAATTTTTTAAAAAATATATTTTTATATTTTTCTATTACCCAGACCTGTAATAAAAATTTAATTCTCAACAACGCATAATAATCAATACACAAACAAATAGAAAACCAATAAAACAACCCTAGAGGGGGGTGAATAGGGTTTTTGAAAATTAATGGAGAATTTAAACTAAGCACAATCATAAATCTCAATCAAACCAAGTAATAATTCAATGAAGATGCTAACTAAACAATCTCAAACAATTAAAGAGCAATAAGTAAAGAGATTGAGTTAGAGATACTTGACAAGGAGATTTAAATGGTTCGGCTTGAACTACCCTCAAGCCTACATCCACCTCTTCAAGGAAGTCCCTTGCAAGAGCACTAGAATCCACTAGCAACAATCTTCTTCCGGGTCAAGATCAAAACCCTTACAACACTTGGTGATATCCCCACACCAAGCACAAGCCTTGAATCCACAAAGCTCACCCAAGACTTGACATTGATCACAATCCTTTTACAAAGATCAATTGTGTACAAAGAAACCTTCTTGAAAGGAAATGAGTACAAATGAAGCTCTAGTACAATAGAGAGATGAGAGAATTGATGACTTGAAGAATGCTCACTCTCAATCAAAGAATTGCTCACAAAGATGCTCTCTTTAATGATGTAAAATCATGAAGATGAAGAGAGAAAAGTTTAATCTATGAGCCTTGATGTTTCTCTAATGAATGGAGGCTTAGAATGTGGTTTCCATGGTGTATGATGAAGCCCCAAATCATTTATATAGGAGAAAATGAAATATAGCCGTTATAGACAAAAAGTGAGCAAAACTGCCATTGCAGTCGACTGTATTCCCAATGCAGTCGACTGTATTCCCTCTAAAATAGCCGTTGGAGTTTTGTCCTCGAAAATAGCCGTTGGAGCTGAATTTTGACCAATGCAGTCGACTGCATTGTGGATTCAAATACAGTCGACTGTATTACCCTACTGCCTATCAGCTGCCTCACGGAACCCTCTTTCCTATTTTGGGCATAACTTTCTCTAGAAAAATCGGATTGAGGTGCCGTTTTTTGCGTTGGAAAGCTAATGAAAAGTTTTATCAAGATATGAAAAGATTAGCACCAAAATAGGTTTTGAGAAAATCTGAGTGAGCTCCAAAGTTCACTCATTTTCAAGAACCACACTTGTGTGAAAGGTTATGAACTCACATGCAATGCACAAGGTGTCCTAAGGTCTTTTTAGGTCATAGTCATCAATCCAAGCATCAAACCAAGACTAGTTACATAATAGTAAAGATCAATCATAATCGTAGTAACTTAGCCTTTGCATTCTTTCTTGCTCTTTGACATAGGACTTGATGAAGCTTCCATACTATGTCCACTATAACTTTAAGCTTCTTTGGCTTCAATCCATCTATCCAACTTCTCAAATGTGTCTTCATGAGTGTTATGTATAAATCTACTAAGAATCCACTCAAAGCACACATTAGAACATAATCAATGTGTAGTTATCATCAAAACAAGATGTAAGCCTAGGTTATCCAACCATAGGGCTAACAATCTCTCCCTTTTTGATGATGACAAACATTGATTCTATATACGGTAAAATGTATCGTATGATAGTCAATTAAGCACAAAAATCTCACATAGAACATTCAATCATTTCTTGTATACTCATATAGCAATTAAGCTCGTAGCTATATGTCAATTTATCTCATATCGCAATTAAGCTCGTAGCTAGCTTCCCTTGCTAAAACAAGATATGCTCTTCCTTTAATGTTCTCTTAAAAACACACAATCACGTAATACATAGAATCAAGATTATTTCTCCCCCTTTGTCATCAACAAAAAGACAAGGGTATGTGTGTGTAAAGAGATAGTTATAAGCAAGATAATGGCATGAGGTGCATATAACTCATGAACTTATACGGATGACATCAAGAGTTCCTTCATGATCCATAGAAAGATAGACAATGTAGCTCAATAATCTCATTTACTTCATGCATTTTTCAAGAGTAACAAGATAGTATGTGATTCAAGCATGTAAGCTTTTATCAAGTTATCATATGCATATTTCATCCTAATATATGCTCCCCCTCAATCAATGCCAACAATATCCAACGAACACAACTAAATGTTTAACCAAGTCATGCTCTCCCTTTGGCATTACCAAAAGGTGTGTGTGTAGGAATGGCAATGTGAAGCATTAAGACGACATAATCTCAACATGGAATTTCTATAAACCCAATAATAGTCATCAACAACCAATATTACCAATATAAGTGCAAGAGGACCATACATCGTCATCGAAATCCTATAGGTATATATCCAAGATTATAACATAGAGTAGTAAATAATCAAGGACTTACAATTTAGACCATAGTTTGCATGAATTCTCAACAAGCAAGTTATTTTATAGATTTGGCAATTTAAGCATACTTGATAACATATAAGTTTAGCACATAGCACAATGTTGAGAAGATCATTAAGTTTTACCCTCTTGGTGAATTACTGAGAAATTGAGCTCATAAGTGACAATTCTTGAAGTCCGTTTTCTTTGACAAGCTTTGAGGCTCTACTCATTTGAAGTAGCATGTCCAATCTTGGAATGCTTACTCCCTCTTAAGATTTAGCTTGTTGCTCCTCCTTTTCAATTTTTTTCTTGGAACCTTCTCCTTATTGCTATTTGCATTTGCTTTGAACAACCTACAATCATAATTTAGGTCTAACTTTTGGTACACACATTTTCTTGGGTCCATAAGTGTTCGTCTTAGCAACATTAAGAAACTCTTTCACAACCCACATTTTCTTTCTACCTGTAACATAAACTATTCTACAAGGACAATAATTAGTCGTATGCCCTTTCTTGTTCCACCAACCGCAACGAGTAAAAGGTGTGCAATAGTTCTTAGGATTTTGTGTATGAACATTTAATCTAGCTTGTTGTTTAAAAACTTTAGGAGACAAGGTGAAGGGATCTAATCCAATACCGCCTTTGTTAAGACCAACTCTTTGATGTCCAAGCATGACATCCAAGTTATTTTTACCATCAACAAATTTTTCAAGGCATCTTTTCAAATCACAAATCTCAAGCTTTAAATTTTCATTTTGTTTCTCTAAACTCGAAGTATCACAAGAGATTTGTTTTGTGCTAGGAATGCTCACAATCAATTCAACCAAATCATTATTCACATGCTCTACATATAAATGTCTAGATATGCATTCATTCTTGGCATGCAAATAACAATATTCACTTTTTAAGTCATCTAGTTCTTTTGATATTGCATGCACTTGTTTACTCAAAGCACAAATTTTCTTAGCTAATTTCATGGATTCTTCATATAAGAGAGCATAAGCATCACAAATATCATCATTGGAGCAATTGCTATCACTATCACTATTACTATATGAAGAATTTACCTCAACATCTTTTTGAGCCATGAAGCATAGATTGGCATCTCTATCATCGAAATGACCACCTTCGTCTCCACTTGAGTCATTATCACTACAAATGATCGCTTCGATTGATATCTTTATGGAGTGCTTCTTTTTTGACCCTTTCTTCCTCTTATTTTCCCTTAAGGTACTCTCCATACTTGACTCATTCTTGCTCTTGTGTGAGTTTTTAACGTTCTTAATTTTGAGAAACTCATTGAATTCCTTTGCAAGTATGTCCATCTCCTTGTTATTCAAGTCTTCATCCTTTTCACTTGAAGATTGATCCATCATTGATGAAGCTTTAAGAGCAATGCACTTCTTCTTCTTCTTCTTTGGAACTTTTTGCCCGGATGATTCGAGTTGCATTTCATAGGTTATCAAGGAGCAAATTAATTCATCAAACGAGAAGGTGTTAAGATTCTTTGATTCTTGAAGTGCGGTAATTTTTGCATCCCATTCTCTAGGTAAAGACCTAATCACCTTTCTCACAAGATCACCGTTAGAGAAATCTTTTCCTAATTGTTTCAAAGTATTAACAATTTTAGTGAAACGAAAATTCATTTTCATAATATATTTATCGAAAAACATTTGAAATAATTCATATTCTCTATACCATAAATTCATCTTTGAATCTCTTAGAAGAGAGGTCCCTTCATGAGTGACTTAAAGTGTATCCCACATACTCTTAGCCGAATCACACATAATAACTCGATTGAGTTCATTCGTGTTTAGAGCACAAACAAGACAATTCTTAGCTCTAGAATTCATGCAAATCATATATCTATCATAGTCATTAAATTCAGATTTCTCTTTTAGCACAAGCTTATTCCTAATCCACTTGGTTGGAACATAAGGGCCATCTTCAACGATTTCCCACATTTCATAATCTAAAGATTCTAAAAATCCTCTCATCTTAATTTTTCATATACTATATGAAGACCCATCAAAAAGTGGAGGTCTAGTAATAGAACTCCCCTCAAGACTAGGAAACCCCATGATCTTTTAACTCTCTAGGTGTTAACCAAAAAATCAAGAGCCGAGGCTTTGATACCACTTGAAACCAATAAAACAACCCTAGAGGGGGGTGAATAGAGTTTTTGAAAAGTAATGGGGAATTTAAACTAAGCACAATCATAAATCTCAATCAAACCAAGTAATAATTCAATGAAGATGCTAACTAAACAATCTCAAACAATTAAATAGCAATAAGTAAAGAGATTGAGTTAGAGATACTTGACAAGGAGATTTAAATGGTTCGGCTTGAACTACCCTCAAGCCTACATCCACCTCTTCAAGGAAGTCCCTTGCAAGAGCACTAGAATCCACTAACAACAGTGGTACCCTGCTGATCTTGCTCCTTGATCATCCTCAACACCACCGTAGCAATGCGCTGGATCTCCTCGTTGTCCAACGGATGCTGAGGAGCCGGTGTCTGTGGAGGGGCAGTGGGGGGTGAGGACGCTCCTATCACGGATGAGCAGTCGTGCTAGGCAGGCCCCGTATTTCAGCTGATTGACGACCTTCGGCGTATCCAGCCATCGCTTCAACACCCTAGTACTCGCACTCGTACTAGTGGACACTAATGGCCGTCCGGACTCCCTAAGCTGTTCATAGGACGCCTACAAAAATAGTGATTTAAAGATATGTTAGGGCATTAATTAACGCAACAGACATTGCGGATAGAAAAATAACAACGTAATTAAACACATCGACTTATATCGATCCGCCGGGCAATATCCGAAACATAGTCACCGGCCCGGTGCGCCTCGTCCTTGTCCTTCTTCCACATGTGCATCTGATTATACGTCAGAGCTACGACCTCATCCTCCTCTAGATCCGGGTTTTGGACCGCATTCATGTGTCGGACGATGTCGTGTGGCACCGACCCCCCCGTGTGCGTCGGATCTTTGTTATGTCTGTTCTCGGTCCCGCTCTTACTCTTGGCTTCCCAGCCTGGATTCGCAGCCCACCGATCTATCATCTCCCCCCATACAGTCGGAGATATCCAATGTGGGGGATATGTCTTCATCTCCGTCATCGGGGCACCATCGGGCAGCATCTTCTTTGCCCGGTCCCTTGCGTCGTGAAGCCATCGGCAGTAATTCTTGGCGATGTAAGAAAAGAAGGTCTGCCGCCCCAGTGCCTGCTGATCAGCCGAGTCAAACGTGCACCCCTCCTGCAAGGCATTCAATAACACAAATTAATTTAGAAAACAAACTCTAATTAAACAAATACTATCACAGGAAAAAATACTTCAACGTACCAGCCACTCCTCCCATAGGGACTCCCTCGTAACGGCATCCCCGTCCTTCCAGTACAGGCGTGGCTCGGTGAATCGACCCTTCACAAGAACGCCGATCTTCGTCCTCGCGTGATTCTCCAGGATCCTGCCAAAGAAGTAAATAAATAAATTAATACAGTTTAAATATAAATTAACATCCCAAATGTACAAAATAAGGCATGATGTGATTTTTTTTCTTACAGGCCCTCTTGGGTGAGCGTAACTCTCTGTTTACGCTGGGAGTCGATGCGTACCCCGCGTGTCGGGCCACGGCCTCGTCGAGATCCTACAAAACACAGACATTAATACAGTTCAAATATACTTCAAATATAAATTAGCAAAAATGTTCTAAATACCGTTATCAACTATACCTGAGGTAGAACCCACGGAAGAAGGAGAATCAACCCGCGTGTAGGATGAATCTGCGTTGGGCTGGGGTGACGGTTGGGGCTGGGGCCCCATCTGCTGTACGCGATCACTCTGTGCCTCGTCATCAGTGAGCAATGACGAGGTGGGACCCACCGGGAAGAAGCAGCTCGGCGTCCAGCCCGGCCATGAATAGCTCGTATCCTATCCATATCTGACTTTGTATAGATAAATTGCAAAGACATTAACACATTAAAAACAATAATTTGGCAGAAATCATCATCGGCACTATATATATGAACGAAGGTGCAAAAACACATCAATATGAACCAAGTTCTAGAATGTTACTACATTTTTTCCGTGATGTTACAACATTACAAGTCAATCATTTTCAGTTTGAGAATCATCATCATCTTCCTCACTAGACTCGTCGTCCTCTTCTTCGTGGGACTCGTCGTCCTCTTCATCTTCTAATTCATCCTCTTCATCAATAGACTCAGTCACATCATCTCCAACACTTTCTGCGTCTTCCGCGTCATCATCTACGACTTCTTCTCCTACATGAAGTGTTGTTGGAAGAGGAAGATCGTCTTCCTCGTTGTTGACCTCAACAGGTAACAAGACAGGTGGTTGGTCTGCTTGAAAGGTGTCTACCTCACTGTCATATGTCACGGGCAATTTCTTGGACTTGATAACTGTATACCAATGAGATTTGGGATTGGCGACGTCTTCTGCGTAAAAGACTTGTACAGCTTGACTAGCAAACACAAGGGGCTCGTCTGATGCAAGTCTTGACTTGACATTGACATCTACAATCCCTTGAGAGCTTACACGGATTCCTCTACTGCATGTGACATCGAACCACGTACACTTGAACATTACTAGGCGGTTTTGGGAACCCAGATATGTTAGCTCAACAATCTCATCTAGCTCTCCGTAAAGGTCCATGCAATTCTCAGCATAACAGTCACACATTCAATCTAATTGGGTCTCATCCTCCGTCAACAATCTCAATATCTCAAATGCTCAATGCACGGTTCACAATCTAAAATCATCAATTAACAATCTAAAATCATCAATCATTAATCTCAATTACTTCAAATGCACAGCTAATAACCTAAAATCATCAATTAACAACCTAAAATCATCGATCAATAATCACAATTCTCAAATGCACAATCAATAACCTAAAATTATCAAACAAATGATCAATGTTCAAATGGAAAAAAATTGTTCAAATTGCACATATTCGATGCGCTTGAATTATTTCAATTTAGGGTTCGATTGTATTAGGGCATTCAATTTAGGGTTCAATTAGTTTAATTTAGGGTTCGGTTCGATTAGGGCATTCAATTTAGGGTTTAATTAGGGTACAATTACTTCAATTTAGGGTTTAATTAGGGGGTTCTATTGATTCAATTTAGGGTTCATTTGATTTGGGACATTCAATTTAGGGTTCAACTAGTTCAATTTAGGGTTCGGTTGGATTAGGGCATTCAATTGAGGGTTCGGTTGAATTAATTTAGGGTTCGATTCGTTTAGGGCATTCAATTTATGGTTTAATTATGGTTCAATTACTTCAATTTAGGGTTCAAATAGGGGGTTCTATTGATTCAATTTAGGGTTCGATTGACTTGGGGCATTCAATTTAGGGTACAATTATTTCAATTTAGGGTTCGGTTGGATCAGGGCATTCAATTTTGGATTCAATTAGTTTATTTTTGGGTTCAATTAGATTAGGGCATTCAATTTAGGATTTAATTATGGTTCAATTACTTCAATTTAGGGTTCAATTAGTTCAATTTAGGGTACGGTTAAATTCGGGTATTCAATTTAGGGTTCAATTAGGAGGTTCAGACTATTCAACAAATTTAGATTATACATGGCAGAGAAGACAAATTAACAACAAATTCAGATTATGGCCAAATGCTTCATAATCAACAAATTCAAAAGACAAAATAATGGCCAAACATCCAAATTAACAACAAATTCAGATTATACATGGCAGAGAAGATAAATTCGAATGTTTTATGCACGTACATTAAAATTCAGAAGAGCTTATACAAGCAGAAGTGTGATTATGGCCAAATGCTTGATAATAAACTTTGAAAAATAAACAACAAGATTAATTTAGGGCAATGGACATACAGATCTCGAGGTGGGTACGATGATGGCGATGTTGATGGTGCGGCGGCAATGGTGGGCTTTGTGGTGCTGTGACAGTGGAGGGCTTTGTGGCACGGCAGCAGTGGAAGGCTTGGTGGCGCGACGTCGGGTGGGGGATAGGGGTGTCGCCGGAGGTAGGTCGCTGTCAAGAGGGGTCGCTGGAGGTAAGAACGGCGGTGGGTTGGTGAGAGAAGAATTTCAGAGAGAGAAACGGGGAGAGAGAAAGAAACCAGATCTGGTAATAAATCGAATCTTTAGCGACGGAATAACACCGTCGCTAAAAATCCGTCGGTGAAGGTCTTCTTATAAAGACTTTTACCGAAGAAATTTTTAGCGACGGTTTTATTCCGTCGCTTAAATAATTTAAAAAAACCCTAAAAAAATACTAATTTTTAAAAAGTATTTAGCGACGGTAATTCCGTCTCTAAAAGTCCGTTGTTTAAAGTCCGTCTGCAAATACGTTTACCGACCGTGTCTTCCGTCTGTAATAGTATTAAACGACGGGATCTTCCGTCTCTTAAAGACCTTTTTAGTGACGGAATACCTTCCGTCGCTAAAAATCCATCGCAAAATACATATTTTCTTGTAGTGTAAGGTCTAATTACTTGTATGAGACACTATATATTTTTCGGTAAATTAAGATCTCATATTACCCCCCAACGTTGAAAGACATAAGTACTTTGAAACAAAGGAACAAAAAATGAAATAATCATGCACAAGAAAGAATCTGAATTACTTGTCAACTAGGAACTTTGAGGTCAGATACGCATGTGCACGGGATTCATATATTCAAACTTTGCCGCCGCTGGATAATATTCGTTGGATTGGAGTATGAACAAAAGTTTGAATATATGATTCCAATGGAATTGTCTTTGGAATCTTGTTTGTATGTAGGAGTAGAACACAATAGAAAGTGAGGTTGACAAGATATAAAAAGACTAAACCCCAAGGAGTGGTGGGATGGCAAGAGGTTTTGAGGAGTGACCTCCAAGTTCCGACTTCGATTTCCCATACCAACGGATTAGATATGAATTACAGTTCTAACAATATCCAAAAAAAAAAGGAGGATTATGACGTGCTTGCCGTCTTTGACAACCATGACATGATGGGCAAAACTTTTTCAAAACAATTGGACCAAGTTTAATAGCAATTCAAATGAGTGCAGGTTGCTTTGCTTACTTGAATTTGTTGCATTTCATTTGCTTCTTATTAGTTTATGGTTGAACGTGTAAGTTTGCTTTTGAGAAAAATGTTTTTTACTTTTTCTTTGTTGGATGGTTTGACTTTGCATTCATATGAGAAAAGTGCTGAGCATGATATATGGTCGTTAATTAATTTTTATGACTTAATGTCACATACAAAATGACATATACCTAAATAAGGTCACCGGTCCCTTTTTCCAATAAATCTCTCAGTATCAAGGCGATGTAAGTGTTGTTGCGAAGGTCAATGCTTGAGGCTGTGGTATTACATGTCAGTTCTCTTGTATGTTTCAATAGCTATATCCCTATACACACTTCCACACTAAGTGAATATGCAATGAGACCGCCTGATTAAGACCCTGATTAATTAATAGTTCAATGATGGCACTAAAGTCTAAAGCTTGTTAATAATTCATAGTAGGGTTAAGTCTTAAGATCGACGCCTCCAATTTAATAAGTGTAAACTAAGCCAAAAATCCACAAGGCCATACCATCTCTATTGATAGTTTCAAAGAGTGACATTTTTCAGATGGGGTTTGCTCCTCGGATGTCAAGGAACATGAATATGCACATGCAGTGTTGTCTTTCTTGGTCTATGTTGGACTTTTTCTTATCTATTATTGTTACAATGTGCTTGATTGTGGCATGATGAAACACATACTTTGTCTGCTTAACATATAGAAAGACAATAATTGTAATTAGTCTAAACAACGGCTCGTCTCATCTATATCCACCGGTTCATATATATGACTTTCATTGTCTTGTTAATATGAGCAAAAGATGTGGTCCAAACTTTGAGTACATCTAGTTGCGAGACGACCCACAAAAAATGCTAAAAAAACTATAGATATCTATTGGGAGTTGATTCACAAGCAGTGCTAGTGCAAATTTGGCCAATAGTTTTTTGATTCTTCATAACTTTTGTAAAAGCAACATTAAAGTAAGTTTGTCATGCTTCATGAGTGGAATAAGGCTACCATGGTCAAATATATATGGGATATCACTGACAAGAAAGACACATGTGGATTCAATGGTGTCACACATACATAATTAAAGGTCAGAATTTCTGGACATTTATACCACCAGTTGATCAGTCTTGGACTTGGAAGAAGATTACAAAGCTTAGAAGTATAGTCCAACCTCTTATCAAATATCAGATTGAAAATGGATGCCACACTTGGTTTTCACAAGATAATTGTCTACCTAATGGCCCTATTGTGCATCAATATGGGCTCAGAATTGTGTATGATGCTGCTAGTGCCTTGAACTTGAAAGTGAATGAAGCACATGAACAAAGGAGTTGGAATATACATACAATATCTTCTAGCTTAAGACTGTTAAACTATCAACTCTCAGCATATCATATTGTTGGTGGAAGTGAAGATTACACTAAATGGCTGCCTAACCTTAATGGCAAGTTCAACTTTAATTCAGCTTGGAATGCATTAAGAACCAAAATCTTTGCAGTGATATCGTTTTCTAGACACATTCCAAAATGTGCCTTTATATTATGGCTGCTATGCAAAAGGAAACTAAGGACCAAGGACAAACTTAAAGCTTGAAATGTGGTGACTGAAGATAATTGCAATCTATGCTCTGAGACTAGTGAAACAATTGAGCACCTTTTCATGGAATGCACTATGGCAAGGGATATATGGAATTAGGTATGTAGGAAGCTACAAACAAGCCAAAATTTCAGCTCTTGGAATCAATTATTGCATCATGCATGCCATAAGTCCAGAGGGAAGAGTTTTAGGGCTAGATTGAGTAAACTAGCCTTGGCTATTACAACTTATAGCATCTGGGAAGAGAGAAATCAGAGAATCTTTAGTGACAACCAACAAGGGAGCTTTGACGTTATTGAAAAAAAATATAGAAATGGATATTCTATAGAGTCTTGAGCTGGCCAAAAGCTGTGGCAACTCAAACCAACAAGCATTTATGCTGTAATTGGGAGCTATCACATACAGTGTTACAATCTTGAGTATTTTGGTGTAAATTTATTTTAAAAAAAGGAGCATAGAAGCACTTTGATGAAGATGTAAGATTATGTTGGTTTTCATTGGTAATAAAATGACCTGTTACCAAAAAAAAAAAAGAGTTTGTTTGTCACGCAATTTGGCGGATGTGTTAGACGATTCTGTTTTTACCAATTTGAGACTCATTATGATAGGTGTCTTCTTTTGCATTCTCACTGCGTCAATTGTAATTCCACTACTTTTTACCACCCACCATAATTTGATGAAGGTAAAAAATATGCAAATCCAAATCTGGAAAAGGGTGAAGAGGATCTTATGTTGTGTCCAATAATAACCCGATAGCATCGTAACCATCAGAATCACCACGAATGTTCACTACTAAAACTCACTTCAAATTTTCAAACAACCTAAATGTTTACAAATCTAATCCAGCCATAATTATAAACTTCATTTGCACTAACTCGCACCACTATGTTCTATAAGTTTGACATCCACCACCTCTTGACCATTATTAGGTCCAAAACCTTGTAGGAGAGCTGACGAGGCTTATCTTTTAGGGGTATTTTTGGCAGATTAAGGGCAATACAAAAAATAGATTGACAGGCACACAAACTGGTCGCGCTAGCGAAAGCCAGTAACCCAAAAACCTCCACTGAATTTCACTCGGTGCCAACACCAGCCTCAGCCAAAATGGCCACTGCAACCACTTGTCCGTTTTGCTTCATACTCAAATCGTTGCCACAATTGGCGCATTAAGGCCATTGCTACACTTCCAAATGTCAGCTGTGAACCGATGATACGACCACCACCATTCAACGATTCAAAACCCCACTGGAAAACCTTATCAAGTGATGGTCGCCCTTGCACACAGACGTAACACATCCACCACTTACAACCATAAGCGATTGTTGGCTGCATGCTACCCCTACCCCCCAGTTATATCCCTGTTAGGATTTACCATAACATACTTATCATTGATATTATGTCCAAATAGAAAAGATTTTAGCCTATGCCTAAACAACGCGGGAAGGTTAACTATACTTCTTCTCTTTCCCTCATCCATTTCTCTGTTCTTCTTCTCTTTCCCTCATCCTTTTATCTCGTCACTAAAATGAACAGTTCCTAGTCCAATTTGAGTCCAATTTTTACCGCTCAAATTAGACTAGGAACAGAGTATGTTCGGTGACAGGGGCGGTAGTGTGACAGATAGCCAAGAGGTGTGATTTTATTAGCAGTATGGTGCATAGGCGCGGCAGACTCTATTCGGTACCGGCGGCATGATAATGTGACACAAAGTCAAAAGGCGCTACTGTATAAGCATCATGGTGCATCGGCACGGGAAAGTGTGTGCGGTGCCAACGGCATGGTAGTGTGATAGAGAGCCAGGAGGCGTAATTGTATCAGCTACCCGATGGAGTCTATGTAATGTTCGGGGCACGTGATATGGAAATAGAACACGGGCGTGACGACAAGTATCATGGAGTCGATGGCGTGCTGAAGATACGTGATACATGAATGGCGCATGGCGCACGATGTCGGTTATCGAGTAGTCGAGCATCGTGCCGGGTGTATGTGATGTGGAGATGGCACTCGAGCAGGCCTTCCAAACATGCACAGCCAGCCGAGGTAGGCTGGTCGACCGACCAGGGTAGCCGATTGACCGTGGCCGATGCAGCTGGTCGACCATGGTAGGCCGACCAATGCAGCCAATCAACCGGGGTAGCTGACCAAGTGATGCAACCATCTGACTGTACTAGGCTGGCAGGGGTAGCCAGACGGGATAACAGAGGTCCAAATGTGCATAGGCAAGATAGGATAGAAACATAATTTATGAATATTTTCTATTATAGTTTGGTAATTGTTATTGGTAAGCGGATAAAAAGAAGTGTTGCTTCAACGCCACCAAAGTTTGTGATTGTTTGATATGGCGGTGATGATTATGAATAGCTTCCATGCAATTTTGGAATAAAGAACCATCAGGAGCATAGATGTTATACTCCATGACACGTGAAATTGAATAGGATAATATAGAAAAAAATGAAACTTGATGAGTTTGAGGATAGACTAATTAATACCTAGATCAGAGCAAACCCCATAAGTCTTGAAGGATAGAGTAGAAGCTAAAACAGGCGGTGATGATCAACAAGTACGTGCCTGAACTCCAGATGTTAGAAGGAGTACTTTGGAAATAATGTATCCTGATAGATTTGTTGTCGGAAAATAAACTTGATTTAGTATTTAGAGTGTGATTAGTGCAACATATTAGTGTGTTAATGACATGTTAGTGGTCATTAGTCATGTGTTAGTGGGTGTTACTAATATGTTAGTGGGGTGTTAATAATGTGTTGGTGGTGCATATGTTACAAATGCATTATTAGTATGGATATGAAGATGAGGAGTGGTCTAGTAATTGTGTAGATAGTGGGGTGAGTGGTATGGTTATTATAAGTTTAGGAGTTATTTTTAGGCATTATAAGCTCATGTACCTAAACCATTTTGATTAAGTGGAATGGAAGTGTTCTCTTCAAGTTCTCTCCATGTCCTCCTCATATAAGTAAAAGTGTAAGCTTGAGTGACCATTTGTCTCCAACAAAGTGGTATCAGAGCCACAACGATCCTAATGGACGTTGCGGCGTTAAATTTTAGTCATTTCGGTTGTAGAAAAAGTATCCAAAATGGATATTTGGTGTGAGCAATTGATGTTTTCAAATTATGCGAGAATGAAGAGTGTCCTTTCATTGTATCTCAAATCGTGTGATTTGTGGGATGTGATCAGTGAAGAACCACATATTAGCTTGTCAAAAGGAATTCAACAAATGAAGGAAGAAAAGGCACTCCAAGTATTGCAGAAGGCCGTCCATACAGAGAGCTATGGATGTACATTGGAGATGTAAGATCTCCAAATAATATTTGGCAAATGATCGAGGTCATTACTTTCAACCGTAGATGTGACTTCTTAACCAAGGAGTATTGGGTACAGAGCTGGGAAGAACATGAGTTCACAAACGAAGATGGTGAACATCTCAAGGATGAAACTCTAATGCAGGATGAAAATGAGTTTCATGCTTCCGAAGTTAAAGAAATTGGGGAGACAAAAGATGAAGAAGAGTTCAAGGCTTTTGAAGCCAATTAGAACAAAGAGTTGAGTATGGAGAAGAGCCATTTGGAAAGACGGAGGAGAGAGAGAATAGAGATGGTGATGACAATGCTCAATATGAAGAGATGGAAGATAAGAGCATTGACAAAGAGATAAAAGTTCATGAAGGTCAAAACGTGAACAACTCAAGTACGACTTTTAATTTTTCTTTAAGAGAAGTAAATTTGGTTGGGTCATTTCCACTATATGGCCTTGCAAATTTTGAAGAAGAGATTAATGATTGCTTTTTCATGACTAAGAATGATGTGGTTATGCCACCAGGATATATCACTAAGGATGGTATTTTGAAATCTTATTTCATTAAAAATCCTCCTAGCAAGTTGTTTTTTATGCCTACGAAGGAAAATGATTTTGTGCAAAGTGAAATAAGTTATCCTGAACTTGATGTGGAGAATTTGTTGAGTGATAAAGGCCGGGTAAATATGAAGACGTTCTTTGACCCGGAAGAGCGACAAGAAATGTCCAAAGGAAATCGTAAATATTAAGTATTCAAGCAAGTGACAAAGAAAAGCCGGAGGTATAATAAGAAAATGACTCACATACTGTACACATAAAAACAAATGGCAAAGAAGGTTGTTGCTATCAATGGAATTGGAGATGAAGACTATTGTTGGCGTTTATCAAGCTTCCCAACGATAAATAATTTTTAAAGACATAAATCAAGTTTACAGGGGGTGTTAGAAAATAAACTTGATTTAATATTTATAGTGGTGATTAGTGCAACATATTAGTGTGTTAATGACATGTTAGTGGCCATTAGTCATGTGTTAGTGAGTGTTACTAATATATTAGTGAGGTGTTAATAATATGTTAGTGGTGCATATGTTACAAATGCATTATTAGTATGGTTATGAAGATGAGTAATGGTCTAGTAATTGTGTATATAGTGGGTAAGTGGTATGGTTATTGTAAGTTTGGGAGTTCGTTTAGGCATTATATAAGCTCATGTACCTCAACCATTTTGATTAAGTAGAATGGAAGTGTTTTCTTCAAGTTCTCTCCATGTCCTCCTCATATAAGTAAAAGTGTAAGCTTGAGTGACCATTTGTCTCCAACATTTGTATTTCATGTCATTATGTTTTGAATGATGATTCCAAGAAAAAGATATGCCGGATGATATCTGGTTATAAAGGAAGAGAACCAACAGAATTAAATGGCTTTACCTTAATAGATTGCACAAGGGATTTTTCGATATCGTCAAATGGGGAGAAAGATTTGATACAAACTGGGTATACAAAGTGGAACTGAAGCAAATTGGCAAATAAGGTAAAGTGCAAGACTCGTGGTGAAGGGCTATCGGGAAAGAAACGGACTGATATTCAGGAGACATTTTTCTAGTGGTAAAGATGACTTCTATAAGAACCAAATTAAGCATCATAGCTGTGAAATGATTGCATCTTGAAAAATTAGATGTGAACTTTTGTTATTTTGGTGATTTAGAGGAGGAGATATACATGCATCAACCCAAGGGTTTTGAAATCAAAGAAAGTTGCAATTATTTGCAGGTTAAAAAGGGACTCGCTTGGTCTTAAACATGCTTGTATCTTCATGTAGGATAAAGACTTCACGAAATGTCAATCATGTTAATGAGTTTACTTCTAGTAGTTTGATAATGGTGATTACATTATTCTGACTTGTAGGTAGATGATATGATTATGACAGGTTTAAGCATTGAAATGATTAATCAACTTAAGAAAAAGCTAAAATGTTTTTTTCCTGTGAAAGACTTGAGTGGGGCACAACAACTTCTTAGTAATAAGATAAGCAAGAAAACAAACACAAAAACTTATAATCATCTTGTAAAAGCACATTGAGAAGTTTCGAAGCAAATTGAGCAAGTAGAACTCAAAACAGGTAATTACTCGTCTAGCAGCTCAACTTAATATTTCAAAGGATTTATGTTCCAAGTCAAAGAAAGACGAGGATTCCACGGTTCGAGTATATGGGGTTGATAATGTTGATGCGTGAAAATATATTTATTTAGATGTCGAAGGTGTTAAAGGCACCAGAGGAACATCAGGATACAATTTATAGTGTAGAGGGAACATCAATGAGTTGGGTTTCCATGTGCTATAGCAAATTTATGCACTATCCTCCACCACCACCGTCACCACGACGACGACTGTAACATCCCGGAATTTTTCGGAATGTTATCGCTCACTCGATCATTTACACTAAGATAATACTATCTCAAACTCAACCAAATAATACCATCAATCTGTCAGAGTAACTAACCATCAATGAAATCACACTCTTATATGATTTCATAAGTAAAATACCAAATTGATATCTTACAAAATTTAAACTATACTATTCACCCACGCAGGGATTCTAATGATGAATACCAAAAATCTAATTCCTTCGCTTTTGCTTGCTCGGCTCTAATCCTTATTCAGGTAACCTACTGCTGGCTGTCACCTGCGGAAAGGAAGTGAAAGGAGAGTGAGCTTTCGAGAGCTCAGTAAGGTCAATCAAAGATTTAAAATCCCAAAACGATTCGGACAAGTTTTCGTATAAAACTTTTTAAGAGTATTTTCAATGAAATACATCATTTAGACAAAGATGAACAAAACGAACGATTTTACATTGAAGTCCAATAACATCTTTTTGAGAGGTTTTGCATTCGATGAAATCACTACAATACGATATAAACATAGGGATGAGTATTTAACTCAATCCCTTAAATAATATTCATTTGAAACACTTCGGCATAATAAAGCATGAATGGATAAAATTCAAAACATTTCAAGTGAAATAAAACTTAAACAGGAAACATTGAACATGAGCAATACAGAAGCAAAGCCACCCCGGCAGTGCTCGATCGCTTTACATATGCATATGTACACTGATTAGTCCATCTAGGTACTAGTTAAACTCATCCAACAGACCATCCTTATAACACCAACACCAACATTGAGAAGTAATAAATAAAATTAAAAAATACTTTACGATGAGCAATCAATAAACGTATCAAATGAATAATGGATTCTAACATGAGATGAAACAGAATTCCAAACGATCGCTATAAGGCTCAATTTAGGGTTTCATGGACAATTTAAAAAAACATTTTTATATCAATCAATAAAAAGCAACATTCAATCTAGTTTGTAAAACTGTTGTTATAAGCATTTGAAATCTGAATAGTGAAATAGGGTTCGGATATAATTTCTTACCTCGGTCCAAGCTAAGCGACGTTACCAATCCTCGATCAATATGTTCTGAATAAACCTAGATTGGTAATCCATTTATTAGAACATAATCTATACTACAATACTATAAACCCAATATCATATACCCCCCACGTGCTCACTCCTAACTCGCACGCGGCCAACCTAACTATGAACCCGGTACACTCTTTAACGTGTAGCGACACTCTAAAATTTATAATAATTTACACTAGAACACTTTTATAGCTTGACACACTATTAAAAGTCAAAATGTGAATTTTCTGAATTTTTGAATATTTTTGAATTAAAATAATTTTCTTAAATACAATAAAAACCCAATAATAGCCATAATTACTTATAGCTGAAAATAAAGTCCCATAATTTTTATAACAGCTTTAAAATATGTATAAAAATTATAGAAATCAAAATCAGAATTTAAAAGACATAAAAACTATTTTTAAAATTTTCATTGTGTTAAAAAACAATGCGATATAGAAATCATAGCAAATAAATTCCAAAAATTATCAAATTCAAGCTGAGTCTTATTTATACCATAAAGACATTACTATAATGTTTCCCAAAACATGTTCAGGGTTTAAAGGCTCCAAATGAATTTTCTAATTCTGAAATTACAGAAAATATTAAAAATACATATGATTTTAGAAAATTGTAAAATTTTGCCACAATTTCTAATATAGTTTAATGTACTACACTGTAAAGTTTTATGTGCTAACGATAACTGTACGATAGTTTATGTACGCGTCAAACTTAACGCTAACCCAAATTACCCGCTCCGTATTTCCTTTCTCCTCTTTACTTTCTCTGCCTCAGAGGACCTCAACATACACCACACTCAACAGCACACTTTCTTCAGCAGAACCCTCACAGTTCACCGAGACCTCACATCACTTCTTTCTCCATTACACCCACTCACACACACATATAATAACCAACACTCTTATATTCACATTAACACACCCAGCACTTATATTCCCTCCATTTACACAAGTTCAAAAAGAGCAGAACACTACCCATTTGCATGCCCACTGCCGTGAGCAGTGGGTCTCCCACTTCTTCTCTTGCATTTCATTCATTTAAACACTCAAACATACACATCTAATACTAATGCAAACACACACTTAACTATCACTACACCCACATAAATATACACATAAACCTCACAATAGTCTCAGCTTCTCACATTACTCAAAGATCTACACATATTCATCCCTCACATACCCACACAGTTTGTACACACACACACACACACAATTTTTATATGGGCTGTGTTGGCAGCCTCTTCTTCTCCTAAAAAACACACCCTACGCACTTGTTACACCAACAAAAACACCCACTTGCTGTCCTTCTTTCATGGTTGTTTGCAGGCCTTCTCTTCCCTTCATTACACACCTATAAACCCACCCAAACACTCACATGCACCCAGAAATTTAATCCCCATGCCAGCCCCTCCATGGCTGTCCTCACACTCTCTCTCTAAGTCCCTATACACACTTCTATGTGCACATAATGGCTGTCCCCATTTCCATTTCTCAAACCCATAACTCACTCTTGTCGTAAAGCAGCCCCTCGTTCACGATACACACACATTCACTCACTCTTACGGCACAAACTTAGCCCATTTCTCTCCCACTTCTCTGAAACTCACATGCACACAAATATACACAACACAGCCACCATTTTCACCCTCTCTCACCCTTGTCGTTTATACACACGTAACTCTCTTCCTCCTCCACCCACAGCCCACCATGATTGCTGCCATCAAAGTCTTCGCACAATCTTAAGATTGTCTTTTTTGGCAGCCGCAAAAATCCACAGAAAACCCTCCTCGGCAGCCATGGCCGCCTTGCACCCTTATTCCTTTTTCTCTCAAACCTACATGGTCGCACAAACCACGGCAGCTCTGACGCAACCCCATATTATACTTAGATGCAATAATACCCACAAAGACTCCTCACGAAATCACAAAACACACACCTAGCGTGCATGCTGCTCACTCTCTCGCATACCCAGTTCCCCCTTTAATTTCATAAACATTTAACTAAATAAGAGAGGAAAAAGGGATTAGAAAACTTACTGGAAAAATCATGACGATCGCTGAAAAATCTGCCCTTCTTCCTCTCTCTCAATCTCTCGGCCGAAACATCACATGAAGAAGAGCATTGACGGCTGCTCTATAGTATGTCGGTATATATATATATATATACCGACATACTATAGAGTAGCCGTCAATGCTCTATATATATATATATATTAAAACCCTAAACTGGAAAATCACAAAAAGAGCCCTCCAAGTTTCGTTAGTTATTCAAAGTTTACACAAAATATTTTATTGTTTTAAAAGGGTCCAAAGTAATTAGTACAATTTTAATATGTTAAAAAGTTTTTAATGGGTTGTTATATAACGTCGCTTCATTAACTGCCGCTAAAAGTGGCTACATAAAAATATCAACACTAACTATAAAAAATATATTCGCCACTAAAATTTCTAATTAAATCCAAAAATATCGGGGTGTTACAACGACGATGACAACGACATCTGTTGCAGGTAGAAAGGCTGGCAAGGGAATAATTAGGCTTCATAGGATTTTTACAGAGTTGAGTTATTAGGGAAGCAAATTGCCGACAGGGTGTTATAGTCGAGTGCTCTTTATCTTTTAAAGAACTTCGGGTTTTATTCTAGGACCAAGCACATTCACTTGTAGTATCACTTTATTCGGTCTTAGCTAGAGGATGGAAAACTGAACTTGAAAAGATAATTAATAAAACCAAGAATCATGCAAAAATCTATCGAATTTGGCTAACAAGCAAAAGTTGAGCATTCAAGCAACCTCAGGATCATATTTCTACTTTGAGTTTTTACCGGCATTGCAGAGAGCGTGAAGTTTTAGCATGGATGGTTATATTTGTCTCTAAGCAAGTTATTGTTGTTTCTGGAGTGTAATTTTAGAAAGCTACATTGTTAGCAAAAAAATATTGTACCACAATCCCCAACCTTGGCTGCCCAGTGCGGGGGTTTAGGAGTGTGCCTTTGAGGAAATTGATTTGGGAGGGTGCTTTAATTTTTTGATCTTGTATTTTTATGCTCTAGGGTTTTCCTGCAAGTATTATTTCTTTCACTGGAGAAAGTAAGAACAACAAAAAAGTGGGAGTTAGGGTTTTACATTATAAACTATTACTGAATAGTGTAGTCACAAAATGGTCATGGTCTGGGGATGTAACCGTCTTGGAGAACCACGTACAATGTCGTCTTGTATGTTTGCTTTTTCTATTCATGTTTCTTCTTTTTCTTGTCTGCTATTGCATTTGCATTAATAGTAACAAGTTTTACGACTAGGATAATAATGTTCTTACAAGTTTCGCATTAATAATAACAAGTTTTATGACTTGGATATTGTTCTTACATGATGTAAGACCCCAAATAATATGTAATTTAATTATTGTTAGGTTTTAATTTACCTTTGTAATTTAGTCATTTTTAGGTTGCTTTTGAATTAATAATACATCTTTAAGAGTCTTTTTGTTATTTACCAATCTTAGAGATTTTTAAGGGCTAGCCAAATCTAATTTATCGACACGTTGAGTGTTGGCTTACAAAGAAATTGAAGAAGGGAAAAACTAAGATTTTGGAGGATTACAATTTTCTACGGGTAATTGGTAAGTAATCTTGAACTCACTTTGATTATAAGGATGAATTAGATCATATTAGAATTGTGCTTGTTAAGATTTTAATGTAAGTGAGCTAATTAAAATTTTTAGGTTTTAAGATTTTCGGAAGCTTACGCGATTTGGTGAAGATTTTTTTTGGTTGGTGATTTAGTAAAAATTATTGTGTAGATTTGAGGTAAGGGTTACATGAATCACAACCACTTTTATTGAATTTGATAATGGTCTTCACATCCCGGATCTGATTGGAATTTCGTTGGATCATTATTCAATTTTTTGTCACTACCTTGTTAACTGCTTCGTCAGATGCACCAAATTTTATTAGGTGCAATGGATTTTCTCTCACCACACAATGAAAACCCTTCATTGGTTTATGTGGCATCTCGCATGTGTGAAGTGCCGCCTGCCCTTAACACCTAATATACTGTTGCCTAGTTATTTTGTGTTCTTATTACTTTGTAATCATTAAGGGCGGTATAAACTAAGAACCTGTACACAGAAATCATGTTGGAAGCTTCAATGCCCCGTTCTTCCATCATTCATCGCATGGGAAGCTGTTGGGTGGCTTGCCACATGTCACAAAGTGTTGGTCCCGACTTCATTCTTCTTTTTTTTTGTTTTGTTTCGTACATATTTAAATTCCAAATGCATACGATCTCGTATTGAAGTGTTTCTAATTTAATTGAATTCGCAATTTCATCCTCTTCATTTTGAGTGTAAAATCAAATATTTTCTGAGGTCGATTAGCTACCGTTTTTTGGAAATTCAAAGTTTTGATGCTTTCTGACTACGGTGCCTTTGAGATACTTTTTGACCCCTTTGAATTAAACTAATGTTTAGAACCTTCACGTACTTAGATTAATGTGATGCCATGACATGATATGGTAATTGCTACTGGTATGCAAACTTTGAACTTAGAATCTTCACGTATTTAGGTTAACATGCTTTATACTCATGTATACCTGACTGTATCATATATGATTATTAGTTCAATTATTCGAATGTGACACGTTGACTTTGATTTGACTTTGATATGGGTTAATATCCCAAAAAGAGATTGGTTGTGCTAAGATTATTTATCGTCTATGCCCTTCATTTTGATATGTTTCATTTTGACTTAGTTACATGTCATTAAATACCTACGTTGTATTCTGTGGGTGTGTTTGTGTGATCTTGGTTGGGCTTTGTGCCCCCCCCCTCCCCCTCCTATTTCAAGTAATTGAGCTAAGACAACGGTGGAGGAAGTAGTTATAAGCATGGGCTTGGAGTTGTTCTTAAATTTTAGACACTCTTTAGTCACTTGAGAATAAGAATTTTATAACAGTTTGATGAAGTAATTTTTTGAAGTCTAAGTTCCTAGAAAGTAACTATTGTTATCAGATTTTCGCTGTATTTATTTGATATTGATGGTGAATGCAAAAGTTATTGATTTGGGATATGTTTTTTGCATGTGAAATATGTGGGGTATCATATTTGTAGTAAGTAAGAATATCTTGAAATAGTAGGCGAGGGTCCGCCTCCTGGTCGGGCCTGACACATGATTTCCTTTAATAGTACTTAATTTAATCCTTCAAGTTTAACAGGAGTTTAGATAACATCTCTGCATTCAAATCTTCTTTGTGCATGTAAACATCGATTTGTAAGATATAAAAAAACATTTTTTTTCTCCCTTGTCATATATTGCATAATCGTTAATGTAAGTGCCAGAGTTTTTTATGGAACTCCGTCATCTTAAGTTGGAATTGATCAATAGAAATGACAAATATACATATCAAAATCCAGCAAAAAAAAATACAAACTTATTCTCCCTTGCGTTTCTGATAATTCGATCACGTTTAATTTGGCATGTATATTAAGGATTTAGGTTATATTTTGTGCTTTTCATTTTATCTTTAAAAAAGAAAGAGGAGAGTGTGTCAAGAAGAGAAAATTAGTTGGTGGAGTGTTAAATATGGAGAGAGAAATAAAATAAAAAAGTATAAAAAAAAATGGGCCCAGAGAGAGAGAAAATGAATTGGTGAAGAGTTAAATGTGGAGAGAGAGAGAGAGAATTGAACAAAAAAAGAGTGTAAAAAGGATAAATATGAAAAAACATTTAAAGAATCTTTCTTAATTTAAAAAGTCAACAATTTTTGTGGAACAATCCAAAAAGAAAATATGATTAATTTATTTTGCATCAGCATAGAAATACAAACTTCATTAATAACTTAAATGCTCCTTTGAAATGAAAATGGTCATCGCCTAGTACAATTATACTATCCTTGATGGTAATAGTATGTGATTGAGATATTCTCCTAGAGCCCATATCGGAAAGATGTTTCTGTAGGCGGAGTAACTTATCATGCAATTCTTGTTGAATACTCCCGTAATTTCCTGTCAATAAACATTCTTCGAAAATTAGATTCACGCCAATATACATATTGCATTATTAAAAATCCCTGCATTACGAGCACGAGATATACCTGTTGCGGAAAGTCTCCATTTTCCATTTGCGAATTAATCAACACTTTTGCGGCACAATGCAATGGCCTTGGATCTCTCTCGGCCTTGCACATTTAATGTGTTAAGGATGCATGTTAGGCTTTATGAATTTCAATTAATCATTTATAGCTACATAATCATAAAGCTTTAATTAACAAATCTACCTGTCCAGCTTCAATGAGAGCCTGCATTGCCCATGCTGTGTTGGCTATGTGTGATTTATTCCCTTTGAGGTTTGTATATACCTGTGCTCACATAGGTATAAGATAAATACAGTATATTAAGCTAATTTCGACCCAAAGTGTCTAAAAGAGATGGTTACTTGTTTTCAACGAGCAGGAGAGCTAATACTTTTCTTATAGTCCGTTTGCAATTGACTTTCGAAAATAAATTTCAGATAGTAGAATTAGCTTTAGGTTGTGTATGATATGGATAAAGTACTATATACCGGAGTAAAAGCTGTTTCAAGCCAACAAAAAGACCAAAACATTAGTTCTTAAATAAAACGTACTAAATGTCTTTGTAATTAATATGAATATTTGGGTACTTGGTGAAACCTGATTATAAAAAAGTGATCAATACTTTGTCCTCATTTTTTTAGCTTCTAAAAGCCTGTTTAATCACACTTCTATAATGTTTGTCCAACCCTCGACAGGTTCTATCATTTCAAAATCTATTTCTAGCAGATTCTTAGAGTAAAGAAAATCGATATCGATATCAATACTAGGTGAAAACGTAGTGGTACACATGTATACAATTTTTTTTCTTGTTTGATTAACTCCACAACATAATAATGAGTTTACCTTGTCTTGACACGAGAGATAGCTTTCTCCCCATCCACCACAATCAAGTTGTTTGGATAATAGAAAATCACAAGCACTTCTGATGGTCTTGCTATTTTCGTATGTCCTGCCACCAGCTAGCAATCCCTTTATTCCGAACCATGTCGCATATGTATAGCAGATCCCCCAAGACCCGTACCTAAGAACATTTCAAACCACGTTAAATGTATTTCCACATAACCGGAAAAAGAATTCAAATGCACACCATTGAGTTAGGTATTTCCCATGCTCGCTGTATGTGAAGTCAATCTACGTGCTTTAACCGGCGCTTGTGGCTAATCATACCATTTGATGAATTCGCCAATTAAGTGGATGAACTAGAACTAAAGCGAGATAGGTTTAAGACCTTGTAATTGGACACGATACTCACTCCAATATACATGTGGAATCATTTGACTCAAATAAATTGACACCAGTGGGAGCGATCCAAAAAACTGACTACTCGATGCGTGATGCATGTTTGTCAATATTATCAAGCTTAGTTTTTTCTCTTTAGAGATGTCGGTATGGGTATAAATTGAGCAATCAACCTCGTAGGTACTTGCAAAAAGTAAGCGGAGATTTGAACATCATAAAATTAAACCATGAACTTTTTTTTTCCTTTTCCTCTCGTGCCATTTTAATTGGAAAAAGAATAATGCGAAAAAAGGATTGCCCTTGAAGCGTTAACTCGAATGTCTGTAACGCAACATCCTTTATTCACTCTAAACCTCATGGATTCGCACCACAGTAAACCGCAATTAAGTCTTAGTTCTTGAACCGTCAAAATTTGTTTTTGCATTTTTTTTGTCTTGCAAAGTTACAGAAACTTTTGTCTGATAAAAGTGATCAAACTGCCGAAAGTTGACTGGTAGTAACAGTCAGCAAGTGATATGTGGAAATTAATGACTGTAAGGAAATTAGTGCTTAAAGGAGGGTCATACGGTGGTGGTCCTAGGGAAGAAGACTAACCATGATCCATCAGGTAGTTGTCTACTCTCAATGTAGTTTGCTCCTTTTGCAACACACGCCATTATTTCCTTCCTTCGGTATCCTGGGTACAAGTCCATGAATAGTCTAAGACTTTGAATTTCTGCAGATGTACATTCTGTGTACCTAATAAAACAAATATGTTAACGTCAAACCACAGAAGGATAGCAAGACCACAAATAAATATAGGTTAATCACACCATCCTAGTTACTGCAAATTATTGTGGCAACGAGCGGCTTGCCAAGATGTTTACGTCTTTAATTTGAAGCACAAAGGATTTGTGATTCGCTATTCAACAGTAGTTTACAATCCTTCGTCTTGTTACCATTCTCTCTTACGAAAGTCCAATACATAGAAGAGAACCCTAGAGCACAAACTATAATAACTAAAAGACTACCCCTCTCAAGGTTGGAGACTATTGTATTGTACTTTTCACTATGAATCTAGTTTTTTTGATATCAAACTCTACACGTAACAAAATAGTTATCGTAAAGTTGGGCAACTAGTCTAATTATCTAGTTATATATATACAATGAAACCGAAGCTGGGAGAGTGTTGATCATTCATTGGACACTCTTATCTCGTCATTTGGACTTTTTAACGTTGACTTTTAAAACCATTTTGAACTTATGTTTTTAAATATGATTTCTATTCCTTTTGTTTTCCTCTCTCTCACCTATTCATTTGATTTGAATTCCTTTTTTCTATCCCTCCTCACACTCTCTCTCTCTCTCTCTCTCTCTCTCTCTCTCTCAAATACAAATTATGTCAGTACCTCATATATCTCTACTTTTATCTAATCTTTAGACATGCATACTTCTTTGCTTTCCACTTCACTCTAAAGTTATGGTCACGATATATTCCCACCAAGTCTATTTGCAAATAATACAAGCTAATTAGATGCTTTTAATTCAAAAGAAAAGGCATCACATTCCAGTTTGTAGACTAATCCATGTTTATCTCCAACATTTTCGCATTTTTGTTTGTATTTATGGTTATATTTTTTTATACGACGTGTGGCGGTTAGTTTTGTAAACCAATTACTAGTTTAACTATAAATTATTTACAAATTTATTCTTAAGTTTTGTAATCAAATTAGTAATTCTCTCCTTTTCATTTTTTCTATTGCACACGTGTTCTCTCGTGCTCTCTCTTTTTTAACACTTTTTTCCCCTTATTTGTACCTGTTTAAAAAGTTAGATTATCACTCTTCACGTTGCTTAAATTTTGAAAAAAAAGGAAAAGCTTCTATCTTTCTTTAAAGAATTAACATTTAGTGGTGCTTCTTTACAAATTGCTTTAAAATCAATATTATAATACTCTTATCAAGTTAGAAATACTATTTGCCCGATCTCATGTATTTTTTACTTTTCTTTTTGTTGCTAAAAATTTGTTCTAAATACAATTGTAAACTTCTTAGTGACAAGTATGAGGTGGAAAGAGACTCGCCCTACATGGTATATTATTTTAACATTTGTAATATAGTTTTCCGGTGTGCAATACAGGGGATCAAAACAAGTTTAATAGTAACTTTAAAGCATCATAGAAGGCTACGTATACCCATCTGTTTCCTTGTTACGACAAGGGACATGGAGCATTAATGTATTATTATTGTACTATCGTACGTGAAGCTATTGTCATGGTTTACTGATAATTTCATTGCATTCGAATTTAGGCGATATATTGACAAAGTTACTACAACTTTTTTCAAAGTAATGTACAGCGGTACAACAACTCCGAAACTGACATCAGTTTTGACAGTAGCAATTCTAGATTTTGCATTAGGCTAGCCATACTTGATCGTCATATATTTGCAGCATCCATCTCATTTGCCACTGAACAATTAAACCTTGTGATGATACACTATTAATCTTATTTTAGGGACTTAAGTACTTATAATAAAGAAGCGAGAAGCAGAATGTCAGTGTAACTTACGAGTAATCTATAATGATGTCTCCAAATGTTTCAGCTGGATTGATAACCTAAAAAAAATAATTATGGTGCATAAGCTATTAATCATAAAATAGCTTCAATATTCAGCTGCAAAAGAGAAGGAGAGAGAGAACTCCTACCTCTAACCAAGGGTATGATCTTGTTTTCTCAAATGATGCGAAACCTCCATTGCTATTCTGTGTGGCCAAAACAAGAGGTTAGTGACTTATATTTCTGCAACCATCTTTTAGAAAACATGGTTCTATTTTTACTATTGCAGGCGATACCTGGTGAACTACAGTATATAATAAGGAACTTAAACACTTTAGATATCAATTACACTTGAGTTAGAATTGAATGTATGTATGTGTGTGCAAGCGCACGTTCACTCGCTTGTGTAGGCTGTATCACATCTTCATTTTTCTCGAAAAATATTGAGATTTCAGTCTACATTGACGACGGATACAGATAATCAAACGAGTAGAATCTCCTAAGCGTGCTAACAGAGCAGACATCTTACCTGTAGAGATAATGTCAGGTCAACAGCATCATACAGCTTTTGTGGTGCTATTGCTTCACCAACAATGTCAAACGGCATTTTTGACAGTATGAGTGCGGCCTGCATGTGTTTTTGATATTATGTTATCACTACAATTTAAGTTAAATAGAATAAGAATTAAGTTATACAATATCAAAATGAGGATAAACAAGATTTCAAAAAGCTTGGGTATCCTAAGACATTTACATGTCCTAACCTATGTGCTAATTACCGCCGGAACTAAACTACATTCTTACAAGTGATTTAAGAGTTATAGACAATGCCCTTATGTTTTAAGGATCAACGATTCCCCATCGCAGGTCGCACCAAGTTCCTCAGGTTGATATAGGAACTATTGAAGACCTCTAGGAACATTTGATGAACACGTACGAGTAAAATTTGAACATCTGGAAACAAGAATTACTTTTACCATTGTGTGGTTTTCACTAAAAAGAGCAACAACGTTGGTACTCAAGAGACGCGATCGAGGTGATCTGTCAGCGTCGTTGGAGAGGTCTAAACGACCTTCGTGTTGTGAGGGCACCACAAGAAAATAGGTTGTTAGTGACGAAATTTTTCGTCATTAACATAAAAAAAAAAATCGATCACTAAAGGTTTTAGTAACGGGGAACTTGTAGGGGACCTTTGTGTTGTGAGGGGACTTGAAGGTATTGCAGTCTCAACTTTGCTGTCCTCTTTGATTTGACTCCGAAAATAGCTTTGATTGGGCATTCAACCATGTTTGGGTTTTCCTGGGTTCGGTCCGGTTGGGTCTTTTGATTGTAATGAGATATACAAAAGCATTAAGTTTGAGACACTTTACCTTGAAACCTTCGGCAGAGCTATCGGTAACTGGCCAACCATGATCTCGTGTGGAGAAAGTCCATCCACCCTTAGAAATGTGTCGATACCATGAACTAAGGTTGCTCGAACTGTCTTCCTCAACCTTCAATTTGATTTATTCATAACATAACTATTGAGTGTTGATAAAAGAAAATTTAAAAAAGGAAAATCAAAGGACAGTGAGACTAATTTCACACTTTTTCCCTGTTATTGTACGTCCTTTTGTCATTAAAAGGTTTAAACGTGTCGTTAAGGTTAAAAAGAGTGTTAACTCCATCCAAAAAAAATAACATCGGGAATTTAGACTTGAAGTTTTTAAAAGTTACCTGTGAGATTTTAATAAACTCATTTGTTTTCTTAAGCATTGAACCATATTCGCTAACAAGTTTCGTTGCACATATCGCTTGAACTGCGAATGAAGCATCCCACAACTGAGAACCGTTATATCCCTGTCATTGAGATGATTAGGAACCGTTAAAATTTTTGCAATGGGAGTTAGCAAAATCAAAGTGCCAAAACAGATTTTTTATATCAAGCAATGGTAAATATTTCAGCTTAAGAACTTGTGATATAAATAGAACCTGCATCTTCATGCCATCCTCGGCGACCCATAAAAAGTCTTTTATCCTTGAAATGTGCATTTTGTTAGCCGTTGATTTTGGATCCTCCACCCAACAACATACCATGTTTAGTACCTGCTTCCAAGTAGGGACTCTTTTAGCATTCTATATGGGCTATTGCCTCAATAAAGTAGTAAATGTAAGCAAGGCATAGAAATAAATGACAAAAAAAAAAAATTGGCAACTAGCCGAGTTATAGAAAGACAATTCTAACTTTCTATATAGCTAGCAACAATTAAATATCATGAAATATTTTAGATATAATTACAGACGATTGTAATTAAAATAATTACAGACGATTGTAATTATATAAAATAATTAGCTAGCAAGGCATAGAAATAATTACAGACGATTGTAATTATATAAATTTTTACAACCAAGACAGCAGTTAAAATTTCCTTAAATAATTGAAAGTAAAACCTAAACATAACATATGTACGTACTTGGGTACTTACAAAATGAACTTACCTTACTTACGGGTCCGATACAAATATAATGAGTATTTTCGTCCTCGTAATGAATATGCTTCATTATTGTGTCCAGTGCCTTTTTCCTCAGATTAGAGAGAGGCCAACGCCTGAGAAGAGGTTCTGCAACCTTGTGCAGGCCATCCCATAGGATGTCTTGTACAAACGGATGTGGGTAATACAGATCTTCCTGGAAGAGCCAGTATTTCGTTATATTTTGTAATGCCTGTTAAAAACATAAAACGTGGGAGAATTACATACCTTAGCACATTGATTTCTAGCCAAATCCCAATTAATTTTATTGTAAGGTTCTAGATAAAGTTCATTTCTTAGTGCCAGAACGGTGGTACTTATAGGTCCCACAAATCTCTTTCCATATAGATATGACATTGGCAGGTATACCATTCGACAATGACACCACATACGTCCTGCATTAAGTACATACATAATATTAGTATGTTTCGGTTGAAAATTTTTTTTCCATTTTAAAAATATATGTTCATATGTAAAAACAAATTAGGTACGAGTATGCTTTAACAAAGTAACATTAAGCATGTCTGGGTGTTAACTGCAGTGACATAACTTAAAGCAGGGAGCTGATTTACTGTGAGTTAAGTTGTCAGCGGTGATATGAACCTTCATCCATTACGGTTGGACATAAAAGATGAATTTAAAAAATAAAAAAAAATTATTATGGGGTGTACGTCTGTAAGGGCCAGCAAACCACCGCTAGTCCAATAATGGAAGCGACATCCACTCCATAACTACGTGGAGGACAAAGTTCAATTAAGAAAAACAGAAAATCTAAGCCGCCCACGTGGTTAACATGGATGATCAAATCACCACGTTGCAAGCGCTATCATTTTAACAGTTACTTACAATTTGCATGAAAATACTAATGTAAAAGCCTTTCAGCCTTTTGTTTTTTTACCCTTTTTTTGTATGGCAATAAACAAGAGTTGCTAGTGTTGTTTTATATTCATTAGCTAAAGTATGCATGACTTAATACTGCCAGAGAGAGAGAGAGAGAGAGAGAGAGAGAGCAGACCTGGATGCAGGGGTAAAAAGTAAGGAAGAAGCCACATTTCTGGTGGAAGGGGGTTGTTCCCACTCCACTCATATGCACCAAGTACCTACAAGAAGATCAAAAGAACGAAACACCATTATTACCCACTTCATGCATTCTTGTGTATTGTTGTTTCGTTGCAAGTGTTGTATTTTCTGGCGTTAACAAATTGGGTCAATGAACCCATTATCCGTCCACTAACAGATAATATATATTTGTTAGTTTGGATAAATACAGTTATTTAGAAAATATTTATCTCTTAAGTATTTGAGATAAATACAATCTTTATCTCCTAAGAGTTTGAGGTAAAGTCAGTCTCTATATCTCTATATAAAAAGGTCAGAGATATCACAATAAGTCAGAAGTCATAGCAATAACCCTCGAAGAACTCGACTCTATTAGCCGTTTTCGTACCTGTGAAAAAGATCAAGCGTGTTGGAGGCTCGTAACAACAAGGATCTTACGTCGGAATATTCGGAAACTTCATACGGTATGTTTCCGAACCAACTACGTGTTACGTGGTAGTGCAATAATTGTTGTAATCATTTCAACACTGGCCATGCAAGGAACATTGCCGCACCTAGTTTAATTTCAGCAAGTAGACAGATTACTGATCCGGCAATGCTTAATAGACGATTTCTCCTTTTCCACGTGCCGTTTAAAACTAGAGATTGTAATGCTAGTCGATCAAACTAGGAAACATTTGAATTCCCACTCTCATATACTCGTGTGTTATCTTGGTTTATCATTGTTATTCTATAGTAATGTACTGTTTAGCAACATATAAGTCGTGAACAAACATAATGCGTTGTGGATATGTTCTTCCCATCGTTATTCATGCTCTTGAATTTAGCAGCGGAGCCGACAGAATAAGCTAACCTGGCCATATTGATAAATAAGTCAATAGAATTTACCGAAAGCCACATTTTCCCCCAGGACGGGATGTGTGTAACCCCGCCATGATCAAGAATCCATTTTCTTGCCTTCACCATGGCTCCATCTCCACTGTCGATTCTTTCTCCAAGCAACCTCAGAGCGACATAATTGAGACCTGTGCAGAGCATCGTGCTACACCCTTCGATGTGTAGTCCCCAACCACCATCAACGTTCTGTATTTCATTCGAACATGACAATTACATCATTAAGCTCAAGAAACCTGTTCCACTTTTATCCATGTTGCACCATAATATAACACGTACACTGAATACAGAAAGAACACAGAAAGATGCCATGGGCCTACAGGTTCAAGGTCTCATCCATTGACAAACTGATTTTACTTTTCCTCCCTAAAAACAGATTTTGCCAAGCTTTATGTGGACTGAATAGAGACACTCACCTGATGGTTATACAAGTAACGACGTATCTCTCGTTGATGTTCCTCGGACAAAACTTGGTTGAGATTACCCATTACAGATAATCCAATAACCTGCCCAAATTTAAAAAGATTGAATTTATATATGCTTCACGAAACCAACTCCCACGATTTACAAATGACTTAAAGGTGGTAATAGTATGATCTTACCAGCCCTGGTATCAGAAATAATGGACCAGCGTAATCACCCGGCCAAAACCCATCCTCGGCCTGAATAGTTGAATAGAACTTTAGGGCCCTTCTCAGCGTAATTGTCGCTGCTTCAACAGTTATATCCTCTTCACTTCCAACTTTTACCTGGGGCAGCTTAGTCTCGAGTGGTCTCTCTCTTTCAAACTGAACAAAAATCCAAAGACAATTGCTTCAAATTTTACATCGTATATCTTTATAAATAACGTGGATTTTTATTGCCCATTTATATTTTCAGAGATTTTTCGTAGTCCTTTCTTTTCGCTCTTTAAGTAGCTAATACCTTCACCAGAATGAAGGTAGAATCTCTATTTTGTCATCAACTAGTTCTGAACTTCTGTATTCCCATTTTGTTCTGTTGGCTGGTCTATCTGGAAATCTTGGTTCGATGTCTTTGATATTGGATAAAAGTGGATAAAAGAGAATGTTGCAACTTGACTAGCCATGATAAATTGAACACACACACACAAAGAGTTACCCAAAGTGGTAGGTTGATATAAGTTAAGATGTGTCGAAAAATAAAATGTTAATGTCACTTCTTTACCTGAAGTCTCATTAAAAGATCAGAACTATGCTTAACATTATGACGGTTATCATAAAATTCTTGACGAGCTTTGTCGACTTTTGTGCGCTCTTCCAGTGTGCCTAGATTCGGGTCAAACTCCCAAAACTGTCTTCCAACATGATTATTTGCACTTTTTACCCATTCATCGTCACCTTGAGATAGTCTAAGCTTCCACATTTTAGCTTTATTTCTCTGGCTTAACTGCGTCTAGAACCTGAAATTGTAAACATTAATACTGAATTTTAAGATAGTGACATATATGAATTCAGTGGCATAGAGGTACAACATCAATCTTTGAACATTTAGTAGCAGTGCAAACTGATGTCGGATGGGTTCTATAATAGTCCATGGTACTTGCACCGATAGTGACATAGAATTCAATGGCATAGAGGTACAACATCAATCTTTGAACGTTTAATATAGCAGTACAAACTGACGTCGGATGGGTTCTATAATAGTCCATGGTACTTTCAAACCTCAACCGGTGTCCCTTTGGCTTGGTACTATATGTCCCTTTCCTTTTTAGGAAATGCTATTCCCAACCCCTTATGTTCTTCAAAACATTTTTTTTCCTTAAAGATATACTTTAGTGACAATTATGTCCCTTTCCTTTTTAGGAAATGCTATTCCCAACTCCTTATGTTGTTCAAAACATTTTTTTCCTTAAAGATATACTTTAGTGACAATTATTTTTCTATTATCGACAAATGAAGAAAGAAAGAGCATATTACGAGGTGGGGCTTCCTTTCCGATTCAAAGTCAAGATTATGCTGGGCCTAAAGTTTGTAGTATAATTTTCTTAAGCCGATGGTTGTCTACGCTTGCAACTGACATTATTTCTCTTTGGGGGAATTTTGATCGCAAAAAGGGCAGAGATAGTGTCGCTAATTCGTTTTAGGTTCAGTCATAAATGCTTCAAACATGATCTAATATCTGCCCACAAAATAATTATATAACAGTAAAATGATATGAAATTCTGAAAATAATAAACTGGATGAAACAAGCAACAATCTCACCTCTCAATGCACCATATATCACAGACAGTGCCACTAATATATATATATATATATATATATATATATATATATATATATATATATATATATATATACATACATACATATATAGGCTCTTATTACAAACAAAGAAGAAATAAAACATCGATGGATTGTTGCGATGGGCTTAGCTACACGGTAAGATTGTTATCACCTAAAGTATTACGTTTAATGGAAGAAATGTCAGTACAGTCGCTAAAGTGCCTTAGCACTACATAATTTGAGTAGTTCTTTCTATTGTTTTTTTGTCAAAAGGAACCAGAATGATTTGCTGCCAAGTGTTTCCTAAAAGAGACAAGGTGTACCTAAATGCCAATAGCAGCAGAACAAAACGGTTGTCCTGAAATTACAAGAGTTCATGTCTCACTCGCACGGTTATTTAGTCGTTCGCCTGTTTCGTACTGTAGAGGATTAGGCATGCTTGTTTGCACTTGAGACGGACATTATATGCAAAACCAAATGCATAAAACAGCAAAAGTTTCTCTGATCAGGGTTGTGGGGGGTTGTGCCTGGGTAGGCCGGCGATAGAGCGGTGGTAGAAGGAGGCATGAGATGGAGGATGGAGCGAGTGGTTGTGGTGGTGGGCTGTTTAGGCGGCACGGGGTTGTGGCCCAAAAATTTTTGGGCCCGGGCCCAAAATTTTTTTTGTTATTCAAAATAATATTATTATTATTTTTTTTATCTATTTTGTTATTATTATTTAATAATATAAATATTAGTTTTTTATATGTATTTTAACAAATATTTTTTTACGCACGGTACCAATACTAATTTATATGTAAGGGGGTGGAATTAGTCTGTTTGATATTTATTGACAAATAAGTTGGCTAATTATTAATTAGTACAAACTTTTTTACAAATTAACGCTTGCTTCCCTAATCACTCAGAACTTGGGCCAACTGATCAGGGAAAATCAAAATCTAAAATTATGTACAATTTTAAACAAATGATTTTACCATCTTTCCTTACCCTTGAAGCTGATAGTAAAGATTCAACTTACATGACTATAGCCTCCCACTTGCTGGCATGTTCCGCGAGTTACTCATCAACTGGAAGTTGACTCTTCCTTCTTTTTACATTTCTTACAAAGTAAGGTATGTTTGTGCCTTCTCAAAATGTTATGTTGCTTAGCTCAAATCTAAAAGTAATAGAACTGTGGCCACGAATATTTGTTTGTTTTCTCACTAATGATCTAAAAGTAATAGATTTCTTCTATATTTTAGTCATAAAAGGTAAACAAATACACCTTAATTTAAAAAAAACTGAAAAGGCCATTTTTTAGGCCAAAAGAGGGCCGGGCCGGGCTCGGACCTGTTTTTCAAAAATTTAGGCCTGGCCCTAACCCTGGCCCAAACCCTAAGGGTTAGGGCCAGTCCGGGCCCAAAAAAAGGCCGAGCCGGCCAAGACAAATAAGGGCTAGGCGGGCAAGTTCGGGAGCCGCCCAGCCCATATGACACCTCTATCTTATCTTATCTTATCAATTCCAAGCAAACCCTGCAACAACAACCCCCTTCCCTCCCTCCCTCCCTCCCTCCCTCCCGCCAAACAACAACAAACCCAAACCCTATTTTTTTGGCTGAAAGTGGCAATTTTTTAAGTACAGTGGCAAACCTTTAGAGCCTTTAATTTCTAAAGGGTCTTGATTTACGGTAACTTAAGAGTCTTGATTTAAGGTAACTTAAATGGGGAACCAAAGGTGAAAGAAGCTCTGTACATTTTCAAATGACACGAGTTGAGTATTGGCTAATCTCCCTTTTTTTTCTTTTTTTTCTGTGCCATCTTTGCCTACAAGCACGAACTTCAACATGAACATCAAAGTGCAGAAAAGACAGAAGGCTCCTTTGAATTAATTCATGGAGTAGGAGAGATGAGAGTATATATTGGAATAAGAGTGAGTCAGGGAGAGAGAGTAGTAATCAAGCAACATGACAAGTAAAAGATGGCAAGCAAACAAATGTGTGTGTATCTATATATATATATATATATATATAGATGCATGCATGACTAGACTTAGGGATAAAACAAAAGCTTCTTACTCAAAGCTTCGGAGCAAAACAGCCCTTGGCAATTGGATTGTGTTCTCAAATATGAGCTGAAGTTCACAGATACAGCTCTCAGCCACCAGATTCTGTGAGTCAATATGTGCCTCCCTTCCTCCCTTTTTATATGGAGATACGGAGCAGCCTCCCGTTTCCTGCTGTACATATATGCTGTCAACATAAGTTGGCAACATGGCCGCCACTCTTATGGATTGTTTTAAACTTAAACCAGCATGGCTCATTGAACGTGAAAACGACATCTGGTGACCTTAAGAGCCAGAAAAGGACACTTGCTATTTCCTCCGCAATACTTACTTGAAAAGCCTCGGTGTCATATGTGCGTGAATATACGAATGGAAGGAGAATTCAAAGATAGAGGAGGAGGTCAACTTTGATCTGTATCATCCCAGTTCACTAGTACAAATAGTCCTTTGTTCGACCTTTGGCAAATGTATCACTCTATTTTGTCGCTAAAAATTCTTTAAAAAAATATATATACACAGGAGGTTCGAAAGAACGGCATAAAATTTCGATCGTTCCTCAAAACTATTGAATCTAAAAAGAGTCTGGCAGGTAGCAATGCTTGAAATAATAGCATCAAACTTTTGACATACAAGTTTGCATTGTAACTGAGTATTTATATTTATTAGACTAAGACTCTCCGCCGTAAGTACCTTTCCTACGATGGAAAATGTATTAAAGTATTTGAAGGGTAAAAGACTGCCATTATGAATTTAAAAAAAAGTGGTGAATTTTTTTTTTTTTGAGGAATTATGAGAAATATATACCATCGAAAAATAACTAAGACTACTATCCCTAACCTTTGAGATTACATAGCATTTCAAGACCAATAACGGAAGACAACCCATCCGATAGGTAAAACCAAATAAGGAAAGGAAAAGCAGACAAAAGAAAGAACATTTTTTTTATAATTAATTAATTTTTTTTTCTTTTTTTTCTGTCCCAGAAATGAAACAAAACAGATAAATCTTATAACTGTACTTTTCAAAACTAGAGACATGATCCTTATCCATGACTACATAACTACAAAAAAGGAATAAAAGATCAGACGAGTCAAAGAAGAGGGGCACATGAATAGGCCTCTTGAGTTTGTGTGATTAATAATGTTAATAGCAAAAAAGCCAAAATGTTACCAACTTCCAAATTGCTGAGAGGGATTGTTTGTGGGGGAGTTTCTCAAATCAACATTAACTGCGCTGGAGTTTTGTTCCGGCGGGAGTGCGGTGTAGTTTCTGATAAGTAAATACCGGTCAAAAATAATTCTCTAAAAGGTTCTCAAATGACATAAGTAAATTTCTGATAAGTCAGATTCTTCGATACTCTTTTCACCCCTGATCGACCTCGTCTCTCAGTTTATATCCAACAAATTCAATTTTTCATCACTTCACTCAATGTTGCTCAAAATTTATACGATCAGTTGCTCAAAATTTTCTCCATTTTGCTAATCCAATTCGCTATACCTATAAGATTCAATAATTCCCTGTAACTAGTCATTTCATCTGTTAAGGTCACCAAGATACTCTCATTTCGAGGTTATGGTTATGTTTATGGTTGGGCTAGATTCCATGTTATCAAAGTTGGAATCAGGTTCATAATATTCAGAACCGCAACCATCAATTCTAGGGTTCTGTTGTTTCTCCTATTAGGTAGGGTTGCCTCTCTACAATCATAAACCCATACAGTACATTTTCTAATCTAAAGATTGTTCAGTCAAGTCTTTCTAATACCGAAAAATTCCAGGCTCCATCTTATACAGTCTGTTGGAACCTCATCTATCGGGGACTCCTGGCTCTCCATACTATCTCCACTGCCAGTGTTCCGAGTAAAGACCATATTGATACAATCTACAGTTATCAAGGTTATTCTAACATGTGGCTAAAGAGCAACATAATTACAATCGAGGCAGACTTCTTAACTTTACCATCATCCTACCTCACTCTCGTTAACCGAAATATCGTGTGACTCATGTTCTGTGAGTCTGTGCCTACAAAATCATATACCTAAGCTCTTAATACCACAAGACCGAACATACCAATTATAACTCCCCCAGAAATCCGGAGTTCCGCCACCCTGAACTCCCGGGCTGTTAGCCTAACGGATCACATCAATCCTGTCAAACGTGTTCGCTAACACATATTCCAAATTACCTAATTCAGTATCAACTTAGGTTTCTTAAAATATTAGATCATAACTGCATAGTTTAAACTATTACAGCTTAGGTTCTTCGCAATTCAAATTCCTAAGAACCAATTAACAGTGCCGACCCACACAGGGGTCTTTATATACAGTAGTGATTGGCTCACCGGAACCTCACATAGACTCTAACCCATTCCTGAACTTGCTACAGCTTATCACCACCTGCAGAAGGGAACTAAACGAAAGATGAGCTTTTGAGAGCTCAGTAAGGTCGTATAATGACTACAAAAAGATTACAACACGATTTTCAAGAATTCAAGCAACGATGATTTCCAATATACTTCGAACGATCAAAATTCAATGATTTCTAGAATGATTAAAATTCATCATAAATAAAATACCAAATCGCCAAATACAAACACGATGGGTTCCAAAATGATCAATAAAAGACTATTTTCATGGTCATCAATCCTAAGATAAAATGATAATTTTTTAAAGGATTTCAAAGCGTATATAATTCATCTGAGACAGTTCTTCCCAAAATACACTGAAGATTTCTCAAAAACATTTCAACACAAGCACAAATTATTTCAGAGAATAGCAGTCACGACAATATACAGAGCAAAGAAACTCAAAAATCAACGTTGATCTTGGGATGATTGCAATGCTATTCCGGCAAGCTAACAGAGTGTACACATGCATGATGTACCAAATACTAGTCCACTTGGGTAATAGCCTGCGTTCCATACACGATTCAGACCAGCCTTATTACGCCCTCCCATAGAACAGAAACTCAGGTCAACACATAAAAATCAAAATTACCAGTGAGCTTTAACATGAGCTCAATCACCGAAATCAATTCGGATTCCAATAACAATAATCATACTGACATAAGTCAGCATTCAGAATTTTCAAAAGAAATCGAAAATTTCAAAAGAAAAATCATAGATAAACAGTAAAAACGATTACGAATAATTATCAAATTTAAGCACAACAATCCGGAAGAACGGATACAAACAATTGTCAAATTTGGTCAACATGCAATACATGCGAGTATAACAAGATTTTCAAATAATCGATTTAGGTTCAACGTTAGGGTTTTCTGGACAATAACATATTGATATTAGTGCACAATTTGGAGTTCGGCATTAGTCATAAGTAGATCAAATGAGTACGTACGAGTATAAGTTATCAAATTAAGGTTTCGAACGAAAGTCCTTGCCCAGGGTTCAGATAGAATCCCTTATGTGGATCCGCAGTTAAATTATCCTAATTGAAAAGTCTTTAACTTTAACCTAAATAAAATAATTAAATCGTCAGAATACAACCTACAGTATAATATTATAACTTAATACGGACTCACATATGCTCTCAAAATGAATCTCCCTCATCGCATTTGTACAATTACCAAAATGTCCATAGGTGTAAAATTATCAAAATGCCCGTCTTAGCTTAAATCACCCAAACGGCCTTCCTGTAAGTAGAATCTCTCAAATAACCTTACTCTATGTCAATTTACGCAAAAATTACCAAAATACCCCTTCGGGTGGTAAATTATGAAAATACCCCTAGGGGTTTTCGGCATCAAAAAAATTCCAAAAACATCTTAAAATACTATTTAAAATATCCTAATATCATTTCTGGCCTAAAAAGTATTTTATAAAATTTTTGCCCAAAAGTTCCGAACCAAGCGCTAAAAGGGCAGTTTCGCGAAAAATATTTATATGCCTCGAAATTATACAAAATTTTAGAATACGAATCATATCAGTAAAATAATATTTTTTTTTCAAATTTTCAGATAAAAAAAGCTTGGTTTTCTATGCTAAATATTTTCATAAATTTCGTTAATCGGTACGCCAATTTAGCGCCCTTCGCGTATATTGAAAATTCCCAAAAAATTTCAGAGCGTACGTCTCGTAAAGACATTGAGGGTTACAATTTGCACTTTGTTTAATTATGACCCTAACTATTTTTAAAAATTCATGAAAAACTGCTTAAAGACAATTACACTTACCATTTAAATTGTCACACATTAAAACACCTTTTTTCACACACTTTTCTTCTTCTTTGCTTGAACACACACAAAACTCACTGATGGCTGTCGAAATTCACTGAAACTCACCACTAAAACACACACAAACACTTGCAACATTTTCATATTCCCACAAGTCACGCACTAACACACCTATATACACTCAATATCCATAATCTCACACACCCAAAACATTTACACACACTGTCACACACACGGTCACGAACACACACTCACGCACCCTCACAGCACACACTGAAACACACTCATACACCTTCAAACACTGAAAACCCCCCAATTCCACCAATACGCAAGCTTAATATATAAGGTTCCACCAAAATACTCACAAAACCACTCATCCGTGGCACCCTCACTCACGACACACACAAAGAAACACACAACACTCACTGAAACACACACTGTGTTCTTCACACCTGCTTTCACACACCCAACATGCACAGTCCATTCACAGTCACCATAACACACCTCTGTTCCCCATACAGAAGCAGCTATGCTGCGGCTTCCCTTGCTTCTTCCCCTGCCTTCCCCCCATGTTCGAACAGCTTAACATAGTTGTCCACAAAACCCACTTCACTCACGCTAATCACAGTTAACACACATTATGAACACACCATAAAACTAAGCAATTAATTCGTATAATTACGGGGGAGAGAAGTAGATTACTATTTTGTTTTGGGTTGATCTTCTTATTCCTCTTTCTTTCCTCTTTCCTTCTTCTTTCCTCCCCCCTGTTTTCTGGTTTCTCCTCTCTCTCTTCTTTCTTTTTCTCCCAAAATTTCCTCTGTTTCTTTCTTTCTGCTACTGATCTCTCTCTCTCTTCTTTCTTTAATTCCTTAGAGATCTTATCCTATCTATATCTTATAATAGCCCCTCAAAATTTGACACATCATGCATACTTTAAAGAATTGCAAATTAACCCCCCAAGTTCCATATTTGCAAAATAGCCCCAAAGTTTTGAAAAATACATTTTTTCCTCGAAATCTTTTTAAACTTTGATACCCTACTAACCCACGAGCATTGCTAAAAATTATCGTCTGTTTATTTTTCGGAGCCCAGATGGTTATTCTAATCAGCTCTTAAAGTTTGGGATACTACAGTAGTACCAAAAAAAGAAAAGAAGAATAAACCACAAAATTAAAGCATTCAAAAGATAAGGAATTACTAAACTGTTTGCTTCTTTTTTTCGGGAGATAGAATAAACAAACAAAACCTACAAATAAATAAACCAACAAACATAAACAAACCTACAACAATGATAACTAAGAACTAAAACAAGATAACTACTTCAAAACGCAACCAATTAAAATATATCAATAGTCTATTCACCCCAACCCATATTCCAGACACATGGCCCCATCATTCATCGTTGCCTCGATCACCGTGCTTCTACGCCCGCACCGAAACCGCTACTTTTCCGGCCAACACACTGCTACCAAGGCTTAAAGGACACATAAGACAAACACCAATAGGAATAGCTACCTTTTCCTGCCAACATACACCCAACATGCTAATGTCCCTCACAATCAGAGCACCAGCGGCCAAAAACATCAATATTTTAGAACCTAACAGGCTCATAAAACAAACACCTCTGACCTAATAAAAACAGAGTAGTTAATAAGAATGCCCCCATAAACACAAAGAAAACTTCTACAATGCACTGGAGATGTTTACAAAGCATACTGTTTCCAAGTCTGGAAGCTAGAATTCTTATTGATGGATAGGAAGAGCTTATAAACATGAAAGAAAAGAAAAGAAGAAAAAGACTTGAAAACTCAAGTCGTGATTTGTGTAAAGGTTTGATGATGATACTTTTGTTCTTTTTTGACTCATCATTTATACTACAGATAGATTGTAGAAAATAACTATCACTAGACAACTACCCACTTAAAAAATAACTATTATTACTTGAAAAATAATTACTCACTAAAAAATAACCAACTACACTTATTCTTTGTTAATAGCAGCATATTTTCAAAAGTTAGAAAATAACTTCCTAATTTAAGTCCTTCTTTATCTCCTTTTGACAAATATTAATAAAAATTAATGCCAACTAGTGGCATTTATTTATTAGTGCAAATATTGCCCCCTGTCTCCAGCAATTGAATACTTAGAATTAGCGAAGGGTCATATCTTTCAAAGGGAAAGCATTTTTTTGCTATCAATAGACTTGCATTCTTAAGTAAAAGTATTTTTACTATCGATTAGCCATCGATTGGTTGTAGCTACACCAAGATAATATTGGAGTGTACTAAAAGAAAGCATTTTTCACTATTGATAGCATTGCAAAATAGAAGCATTTTTACTATCGATAGCCTTGTTTCAATATCGATAAGCCATCTACTGGATTAAGTTGCACGATCTTGATTTTGAATACAATAGTATCAAGATAACATTTACTATCGATATATCAGTCATTATCAATTGGCTTGCACTCTTCAAAGTGAAAGCATTTTCACTATCAATAGCCTTTCAGTCTTCAAAGCAAAAGCATTTTTTTTTCACTATCAAGAGTTGTACAATCTTCAAAGTGAAAGCATTTTTATTATCGATTGATTAGCCATCGCTTGGCTTTAACTCTCAAGACACCAATGTCAAGACAACATTGAATTGTCTTAACACTTCTTTGTCAGTTCTTCTTGCTTGATTGTGAGGTATAATGCAATAAAAATAAATCAAACAATGACCACAGTTGGCCAAGCCACTAAACAAACCATGATCATGTTGGCCAAGCCATTAACCAAATCAGCATATAAAATGACTACTGATAGTCCATTCTCATTCAACATGCATGGAAAAAAATAAAACAAATAATAATATTTTAGTTCTAGATAACCATTAAATTAATACTCTACCTTGTTATGCTCCACAAATCCAAATAGGGTATCCTTGTCTAAAAAAATGTAACACCAATTGACTCCCAACATACGTATTTTTCATCAGATTTTATGATGTCAAAAGTTTCAAGCTCACTAACACGAATCAATAGCCACAGTTGGCTCGTTATACACGTCGCGTGAAATGGGCTATTTTTTGCTTTCAACCATAATAGGCTTGAAAATTTGCCCCCGAGCCATATTATCACTTGCATTTTCTTCAACAAAGGATATACCATCTAATTTTTTTGCCACTTTTGGCGTAGTATCGATTTTACATAAATTATTTACACCATTTTTTATGTAAGTTTTAGCCAGTAGTGTTAATGATTTCAAATGATTTTTCCACAGCATATTTTTCACGTAATTCATCGAATAACTCACTTGAATTGCCGGAAGGTAACATTTGAAGTTGACTATTAGATAGTTGTGCTATTTTTAGTAACCATTTTGTTGCATCCATCTTCAAAATATTTTCTTGTTTTCGTTTCAAATATTCAAAGAGCGACTATTGGTTTGTAACTTTTTAACGTCAATCCACCTTATTCTATGAACTGAAGCCCAACATTCTTTTAATTCATCTTGTGCATCCTCTAAAATAGATGGATGATTTACTCCCATCAAGATTTTAATATATTTTTCAAACATATGTAATCCACTAGAAGTATCTACCAAAATCGTTTGTAGAATAGGCTGGATATGGTTTGGATCAATGCAATCCATTAGATCATAGTAAAATTCAATTCAATCATCCATTCTCGACTTCATATAAAATGAAAGAGATAATGGTTCAAAATTTCTAGGTAATAATGATGCTAAAGTACGACATTTCATCAAATTTATCTAGAAATTGGCCCTTAATTCATCAAATCGGCCTTGAAATTCCAAAGAATCACTTGAAAACATATTTTCAAACAACCTAAATTCTAGTAGTTGGCATTTTTCTTTATAGTTTAAAAGAGTCCCACCGAACATGACAATATTTGCGCTGAGGGCAAACTCACAATCAATTTGTGTACCTGCAACACAAGTGATTAAATGTGCGAGATCTTTTTTACCCCTTGAGCCTAGGGACTTAATTAAAAAAAGAAAACTTTAATAAAATTGGAATACTTACTAGGAATGTGCCCAGAAAGACAAAGAAAACTTTTACAACGCACTGGAGATGTTTAAGACGCAGAATATTTTCAAGTCTGGAAACTAGGATCCGAATCAATGGATAGAAAGGGTTTCTAAACATGAAAGAAAAGGAAAGATAAAAAAAAAGACTTGAAAACTAAAGTCATGATTTGTCTGAAGGTTTGATGATGATCCTTCTATCCTTCTTTGACCCATCTTTTATTCTACATATAGATTGTAGAAAATAATTACCACTAAAGACAAACTACCCACTTAAAAAAAATTATCCACTAAAAAGTAACTACGTACACTTATCCCTTATTAATAGGAGCACATTTTTAGAAGTTAAAAAATAATTTCCTGATTTGAATCCTTCATTATCTTCTTTTAACAATAGTAACAAAATTAATGCCAGTTAGTGGCATTTAATTAAGAACATTGGTAAAAAAAATTATTTGTTAGTGCACACAGTTATTATTTATCTTGTATGTTAACTTTAAAGTGAACAATATGACTATGTGATCATGTTAAGTGGACGGTAACATACACGTAAAATTCATGTGTATAACAATTATTCAAACTATAAATGGAACTTGGGAGCCATTTTGTAAGCGGTTAGGAGTATTATCTTCCCGTGGAACAATTATACTAATCTATTTGATTTGAGGCAAATCTTACGACTTTATTGTAAGGAATCCACATCCCCTAGTACTAATGAACTTGCATTTACCCCCACCATTTATTAGTGAAAGGGCGCGTCTGTAGAGATGTCAAACGGAGCGGGGGCCTGCGGGCCAGCCCCTCCAGCCTAAAAAAGGCCCGACTCTGCCCGTCGTATGAACAGTACCGCCTTAGGTCCAAAGGGCCAAGGGCCTGGAACATGGCTGGGCTGCCAATTCCTCCATAAATGGCCCGGTCCGGCCCTAAGAAGTCCAAATCCAGCCCTTATCAAGCCCAATTGATCTGGTCTGGTCCTAGCTCGATCTAGGCTTGGACCTAAAAGAAATCCAAAATTTATGAAATATTTTAGATCACCCCCAACGACTATATCTTCGTAAAATTTCACTTTAACACCCCCCACCCCTCCCCCCTCTACCCCAAACAGTTATATAATGGCTAGTTTGGGGAGCATTTTCATTCAAACTTATTCCAACAATAACAGAATAGTCATCAATAATAACAAAATATGATTTACCACCAGGATTAGTAATGGAGATTAGTCTAAGCAAATCCATATGAAGTAATTGCAAAGTTCTAGGAGTAGATACCATTTTCTTCGGTTCGTGAGAGACTTTTATTTACCCATTTGACAAGTATCACATACTTTGTCTTTCTCACACTTGATCTTTAGGAGTCTCCTCACAAGTTCTTTACTTGAAATATCCTTCAAATGTTCCATATGTATGTGTCCAAGTCTTTGATGCTAAAGCTAAGATATCTTACTAGTAACGTTAAGACACTTAACATCTTGGTTAACTAAATCATTTACACTAAAAGAAAAGACACTTTTAGCGATGGAGAGTCCGTCGCTAAAAGTCTGTGGGTGAAAACTTTGTCACAAAAAGAGTAGCGACGGAATTTGGTGGTCTGTTGGCAAAATTTTAATTTTTACCAACGGAATTAACTACTTTTAGCAATGGAATTTTCCATCGCTAAAGGTGTTTTCTATATTTTGTCTAATTTCTAAATTTTTTGAAAAAAAAATTAAAAAAAACTTTTAACGACAGAATTACCGTCGCAAAAGTTATTAGTTTTGTAGCTAAAAATCTGTCTCTAAAAATGTTTATTAATCTTTATAAGGACTTTTATTGACAGAATTCCATCGCGAAAAATCAAAAAGGCTATTTTTTATTTTTGTTATTTAATATAAAGTGAAACCTGTTTCAAAAAATTATTCTTGATCAACCAATCCAAGAAAATTCAATTTTTTAAACTAGGATTAATCCTTTACAAAATTTCAAGTTATACAAATAAAATTTAAATCATATACTCCGGCCACCAACTAACACTTAATACAGCAAATTACATGTTCACTAAATAAAATACATCACCTTCTACAAATCCCAAAACAAAATTGCAAGTTTCATTGAAACTAAAAATATACAAATCAAGATTCTTACTCCGAAGCCTGCACAATATCTCTCTATCCACAGTTATTACTTGTTTCTCTTTGTCGATCACAACCTGAAAAGAAGCGTTGTACAAATTCGTTTACAATGAACAAAATGAATAGAAGAAGACTAAGGAGTATTTTTTTGGCACGATGAACAACCTTAAAAGAAGCCTGCACAATCTTTAAATACCATTCCAAGTTTTGGCAAGATGTTTACTAAACGAGCATATAATGGAAGTCCAAATCATGGCAAGATAGAGCTCAATGTTATAGGATGCATAGCTCCCAACCCATATTCAGACGCTATCCCCAAAATATAGAAGTAAAAAAATGTATGACTAGAGAAATGATGATACAATACCAAAGGCAGGTTCAAGGCAACAATAAAATCTCAATTAACTAATCACTAATAAAAATGAAACCTTAACTTAAAATTGACCAGAAGATTGCTTAATGAAGCTTATGCCTACGTCAAAAGTACTGATAATTCAGTTAGACAACATAAGCTCATTTGTTGTTGATGCTAAGGAGCATCATACCTTGCCAACAGCAATGGCAAGTTAGGATTGTTTGTTCCTGATCTAGTGGGATTCCATCTGATTATATATATCTCATGTAAAGATTTTTTTTAGTAGCAACCAATCTGAATATGAAGGTATACGATACTTGTGTAAAAATAATTATGATTTCAGCAGAGCAAAATCAATAGCACCTTCTCATGACCCACTAAATCATGAACATACGTTTCGTGCTTCCAACAATGTCAAATTACCAAAGTCTTTGTTAATAGGTGTCGACTAAGTCTTTCTGTTTGACCAAATTACACAGTATTCAAGCCAAATTAGGAACTTATAGGCAAAATCAATTTCTATGAAATTAATCAAAAGCAGTAAAATGTAAAAGCCAAAACATGAAGGAGGATGAATGAAAGAGAGAACTTATAGTCAAAGGAAATACTTGAGATATTACTGTTGAGGAATTCTTATTGATTCCGCACCGCTGGCCTGTAGTTCTGGACTGGAGAGAGATGCGAGAGTGATCGCCGGTGGTTCTGAATTGCTGAGTGGTTGCCGACTCGTCTCCGACCGGTGCTGATGGTCGCATTGTCGCAGAGTCTAGAGAGAGATGCGAGAGTGAGGGAGTGGTGACAACAGCGTGGTGGAGGAAGGGTGGGGCGGGAAGACGTGAAAGGCGGGCGACGAATGTAGGTGGCGTAAGTCAATGTGGGTGTGAGAAAGAGAGAGAGAGAGAGAGAGAGAGAGCGTATCGGTGGAGAGAATGAGAAACTAAAAGAAAGAACTAGGGTTTTTTGGTTTTAATTATTTTTGGTCACGGATTTTTGGTTGTCGCTAAATTCCGTCGGTAAATATCATTAAAAATTACAAATACATAGATTTTTACCGACGGACACAATCCGTCGATAAAAATCCGGTCGCTAAAACCCTTTTTAAAATTTTTTGAGAAAAAAATATGAAAAATTGGAAATTTTCGAAAATAACATTTAGTGACGGACTTTTCCGTCTCTAAAGTCCCGTCGGTAAAGATATTTACCGACAGATTGTGTCTGTCGGTAAAGATCTTTAACGACGGAGAAATCCGTCACTAAAATTCGATCCCTAAAAGGCATTTTCTTGAAGTGTTAATTGTACGGAGTAAACATTATCATCTTTCCTCCTACCAAGATTGTTTTATTATTCTTCATAGATTGTATAGTGCAATAAGAAGCCTCAAAGATAATTCTAAAGCCTCAAAGATAATTCTAAAGCCTTTATTACTAAATTAACTAATACTTAGCAAATTATGCTTCAAGCCTTTAACATATAACAATACATTCTCAATTGATTGTGGTTCTTTACTAATAGTACCTTTACCTTTTATTTTTCCTTGTTTATTGTCACCAAAGGTTACTTTGCCTTCTTCTTTAAGATTGATCGAGGTGAAAAGAGATATATTGTTGGTCATATGTCTTGAACATCCACTATCAAGAATCTACTTCTTTCTATTAGATTTTGCTTTGAGACATAGCTATAAACACAAATCAAGTAGTGATTTTTAGTACCCATATATTCTTAGGTCCTTGAGTGTTAGTCTTATATTTATAATATTGACTTTTCACAACCCACATTTGTTTTCTACCTCTAACCTATACAATTCTACAACAACAATAATTTGTTGTATGCACTTTCTTATTGCACCAACCGCAATGTATAAATGGTGTGCAATATGTCTTTGGTTGTTTTATATGAATATTCAACCTAGCTTGTTATTGAAAAACTTTAGGAGGCAAGGTGAAGGGATCTAATCCAACACCACCTTTGTTTACGCCAATTCTTTTGCATCTAAGCATGATATCCAAGTTGTTTTGACCATCAATAAATTTTACAAGACAAATTTTCAAATCACAAATCCCAAGTTTTAATCTTCATTTTGTTTTTCTAAAGCCATAGTATTGCAAGATATTTGTTTTGAGCTAGGAGTTTTAACAATTAATTCAATCAAATCATTTTTCACATGCTCCGCATATTAATGGTTAGAAATGTATTCATCCTTAGCATGCAACTCATTATTTTGTATCTTCAACCTCTCTAATTTCTTATTAGCATCAAGTAATTGTTTAGACAATATAATATTTCTTTTAAAAATTTTCTTATTAGATTCCTCATATAGGCTATCATTAGCATCTTCAAAACTTTCACTCTCACTATCACTACCAGAAGAAGAGCCTACCTCATCATTTGCCATGAAGCACACATTTGCTTGTTCGTTCTTCTCATTGTCTTTATCACTTGATTCGAGGTCACTCCATTTTAGAATATGCTCGACATTCATGGCTCCGTCCTTTGATCTTCTTGTTCTCTTTCTTAGAGAATTATCTTCTTTTAACTCTTTCACATACATATCTTCTTTCCTTCTTCTCCTTTTTGTAAATGGGATAATCCATCTTCATGTGTCCCAACTTATGACATTTATAGCAAAGCTTTTCTTTGTTGTTATCATTTTGTTGTCTTCTCTCACCATTCCTTCTAAACCTTTAGAACTTTTTGAAGTTCTTTTCAATCATTGCAACATCCTTTTCGTCATATTCTTCTTCATTATCACTTGGCTCATTGTTTCAAGATAAAGCTTTAAGAGCAATTGATATAAGTTTCTTTTTCACGTCCTATTGATCAAAAGATTTGAGTTGCATTTTGTACGTCATTAAGAAATACAGCAATTCATCGAGTAGAAAGATGTCAAGATTCTCCGATTCTTGGATGGCATTTTTTTTTTGGCATCCCAAGCTCTTGGTAAAGACCTAATTACTTTTCTTACGAGATCACATTTAGTGAATTCTTTCCCCAATTGCTTCAAAGGATTCACAATGTTAATAAAATGATTATTCATGTGCGTAACAGACTCATTTAGATGCATTTAGAATAATTCATAATCTCTAAATAATAAGTTTATTTTGGAATCTCTGAGAAGGGAAGTTCCTTCATGAGTAACTTGTAGAGTATCCCAAATACTCTTGGCAGAATTACACATAATGACTCTATTAAGTTCATTAATGTCTAAAGCACAAATAAAACAATTCTTTGCTCTGGCATTCAAATAAATCAGTTTCTTATCATGATCACTACACTCCGATTGGATTTAGGCTCTTTAACTTTGTCAACCACCTTCGTCGGAATGAATGGGCCATTCTCTACAACATCCCATATCTCATAATCTTTAGATTCTAAGTAGATTTTCATCTTAACTTTCCACACACTCTAATTGGTCCCATTAAACAATGGAGGCCTAGTGGTAACACTACCCTTCATTCCCCCAATGTAAGCCATGATCAATTAACTCTCTTGGCGTTACTCAATATATCAAGAGCCGAGGCTCATATACCACTTTAAACCAATAAAATAGCCCTAGAGGGGGTGAATAGAATTTTAAGACTACTTTAAGAGATTAACAAGTAGTCACAACAAGCTTTGAGAAACTATGATGAACACTTAGATATAGAGGTGTCAATGGGCTAGCCCAGCTTGGGCCCATCGGGCTAAGAGTGAACAAGGGTTGGGGTCAGGCCACTGTGGTGGGAAAACGGGCCGGGCCGAAGAAATGGGTAACTAGGCCCAGTCCAAGCCCTGGCCCTAGGCCCAATATTTAGGACCGGGCCGGGGCCCAACCTGTGTTTTTTTTTAAATTTCTTGTTATTAAAAGTTAAGACTTTAATTGCGGTATTTTATTTATATTATGCAAGCAAATTGTAGTGTAATACTGTGTGTATACATATTACCATGCATATGTGTATGCAAGCAACTTATTGACAGATCTAACACAGAAAATAAGCTGAAACAACATAAGCAATTAGCAATAAATTAGATAAAACTTTTGTAAACTATGTAGTAATATGTTTGTATACAATAAAATTTCTAGCATTCAAATATTCAAATTAATAGAGTTAAATTCAAGATAAATGTGTTCATAGGCCCGCCTCCTTTTATCCGGGCTTGAAACTGGCTACTTGTAAACTAATAGGCAAAGTTACCTATTTTTTATATATATGAAAAAATATCTATCTTGCTTGTATATATATATATATATATATATATATATATATATATATATATATATATATATATATATATATATATAGGATTGTGATCCATTGCTAGCGCTAGCACTGTTGCTGTGTTTTCCCGTCCGCTACATAATGTAGTGTCCGCTACATTATATAGTGCTAGCGCTGCTAGCGCTAGCAATGGATCACGATCCATATATATATATATATATATATATATATATATGTGTGTGTGTGTGTGTGTGTGTGTGAAAAAAACTATATTTTGTGAAAAATTTTATTCTTAAAACTTGAGAAAAGGAAAATAAAAAAAAAATACCTAATCATCCGAAAGTACTTCAATATTCGAGTTACTGCTCTTCCTATCATCAATTGGTTTATGTTGCTCGCGATATTTTGCATTAAGACGACTCCTCCTGTCATTCAAAATCCTCCCGCTCGCTGAAATGCCGACTCTGAAGCAACCGTGGAGGCTTGCACCGGCAGTACATCCCGTGCAATTTGGGATAAAGTTTTATACATGTTTTGATTTTGTTTCCAAAAATTTAACAAATTAAAATTAACCTGTTCTTGCATTGATAAATCAAAATAATGTCAGTAATGGAATATACACTAATCTCATTAGAAGAGGAAAAAGTAGACGAACCTGCCGAATTAGAAGTATCTTCACCTCGTAGTTGTCTTGCTACTAGTTGTTAAAAGCCCTTAAGATATGACGCATAATACCTCTCGGAAGTTGATGATAAAGCTCGCCCACGCACGTCAGCAGAATTACAATAGAAGTTGAACAGTTTCTTAAATGTGTTACTCACTTTCACTGTGAGTTCGTGTTGTGTCCGTTACTGGGTAACATATTAATCTGGATATCTCTTGTATCGAGACGTTCACGTCATGCAACTTTAACCTACGATCTAAACAAGTAGCCACAACAAAAACAACAGGCAGTTCACTCCAACATTTATTAAACTTTTTATCCATCACTTTTACTATTTTCTAAAAGTGTCCTATATATCTCCATTTTGTTAACATTGTAGCCATCTTGAAAATTTCTAATAGAGAGAGAGGAGAGGTGGGATAGTATGTACCAGATAATAGATTGGTAGACACGTAAAATACTTTCAAAAATTCAGCTAGGTATGTAGTCATCTGAAAATCCTCGTGAGTTGGCAAGCCGGCTGGGAATGAGGTTAGTAGAAAATGTGTATAGACTTCTTTGTATGCCAGAATATGTAAAAGTATATGATATGTAAAGTTTTACCTGTGGACCACATCTGTAATTTCTCTCTTGTGAGGCATATTATATTGAATACGCAACGTTTTAAATTGTTGTGTTCTCGGATCCGAACTATTAACATTCGTTGTCATACCTCTCATTTTGAGTAGAATGTCTCCTGCAGCAGCTAAACCATCTTGAACAATTAAATTAATTATATGACAAACATGAAATAATTTACTATGAACCTTTTTGTACAAAGGTTGCACATTGGTTTTCATATATCTAGAGTGCTTAGCATTATCGACAAACTAAAGGCTTGTTCATCGTGAATAACAAATTCAGCGAGACCGTCTCTTTGATCTCGCTGATTATAAACAAATAACTTACCGTCAAAAGATAATGGTATTTGGCTAGGTTCGACATGGCTTTGTCGAGGTGCACACTGAGGGTAATGCCTATTAAGATGTCCATTACCACTACCAGACGAAAATAATTTAGCACAGTACTTACATCGAGCTTTCCTAACGCCGTCCACTGTAATTTCATCAAAATGATTCTAACACTTGGCTTTCTTTTTTTTCACCCTTTGGACTTCTAGCAGACTAGCAAAAGGTTTGCTCGGCCCTTTTCCTTCATGACCGCTCATCGGGTTGACATTATGCCACGGAGTAGTAGCTTCGCCAACCGAACTACGTCCTTGACTATAATGCGGGGGGTCTTGTGAAGGCATGTAGTGTATTCAAGATCTGGAATATTTTGATTGAATTTTCAATTGACTTGGGTATCTATCATATAGCCTGTACTCATTCGTCCAGGAACGAATGGTTGTGATGGTGCTTGGATTGGTGTTTGTGATGACCGTGGTGATGGTGCTTGTGCTGGTGGTGATGCTTGTGCAGATGACGGTGTTTTTCATGATGATGATCCATGCTTCAGTTTTTTCAGTAATCCAATCATATTTGACGCTGAAACTAGAGCAGTAATAAGTAATTAGAAATAACAATTAAAAAGAATTAAAGAGTAACAAATGAATAAGAATAATTAGTAATTCAAAATTGGAGAGAGAGTAATTAAAAAGAATTTGCTAATAGTAATTAATAAATAAAAATTCACTAATTGCTAATTAGTAAACAAAAGAATTAGAGAGAAACAAATGAATGAAAGGAGTAGTTAGTAATTAAAATTTAGAAATAGTAGTAATTAGTAAAGAAGAGTAGTAATTAACAAGAGTACTAATTAATAAACTGTAAACAACAATACTAATTAGCAAGAGTAATAATTGGAGAGGAAAATAGTAGCAAAGCTTGTCGATATATAAAATGTTTAGATAAGAGAGAGTAAGAAGATTGGTGTAAAAAATCAGAAAGAACGGGTGTGAATTATAGATTTTTGAAAATTGACAAAATACCAAAAAGCCCCTTAGAACTATCTTTTTATAGTTATTGGGGAGGGTAAGGGTGTAAAAAACTTTAAAAGAGTTGAAAAATTAAGTTGGACCAAAATTACCCCCCCCCCCCCCCAAAAAAAACTAGCCGTTATATTGTTGTTGGAGGGGTAAAAGTGAAATTTAGAGAAATAGTGGAGAATATGGCCGTTGGGCGGGGGGGGAAGGGGGAAATTTTAATTTGAAAAACCATGGGGCCAGCCCACTTTAGGGCTAGAAAAAAGGCCAAAAACAAGCTAGGAAAAAGGGCCTAAATTGGGCCAAAAAAAGGGCCGAAATAGGGCCAAAATTCAGGCCAAACCCGAGCCAGGGCTTAAAGATGGGCCGGTTTAGGGCTAGTCCCGTTTTTTAGGGCCTAACCAGGGCTTTTTAGGGCTGGGCTGGGCTTGGATAAATTCTTGGAAATGTGTGGCTTGGTCCAGAGCCCTAAAATGTTGGGTCGTCACTGTTCACATGGAGGGCCGGGCCAGCCCGGGTAAAAAAAGGGCCAGGTCAGGCCAGCCCGCTGGCTGCCCGGCCCTTTTGACACCTCCACTTAGATAGTTCAAATACCAAACCTCAAACACAATATCTCAAATAAGCAAGCTAACCAATCTCAACATAAGACTATAATGTAAAGATAGAAAGGTTTAGAGATACTTAAGATTTAGATGGTTCTGCTTGAATTACCTTCAAGCCTACGTCTACTCCTTCACGGAAGTCCCTCGAAAGGGCCTAGAATCCACTAGAATGATCTTCATTACAGGTGAAGATCAAACCTCTTACAATTCTTTGATGCTATACCCACATCAAGAACAAGCTTTGACAATTCCAAAGTTCTAAAGCTTGACAACCCCAAGTTTTGATACAAGAAACTTTAGATCAAGTATTGTGTACAAAAATTCACTCTCAAGAAGTATCTGAGTACAAATTTAAGCTGTAGAATAAGAGAGATGAGTGTATGATGACTTATGAAAGTGTATATTTCTCAAATGTAAGCTCACAATAAATGCTCTCTTGAATTAAATGAGAAAACAATGAAAACCAAAAGAGATTGAATAATAGCTTTAAGTATAAGCAAGATAAGAGGGTTTTGAATGCAATTGATGAATCAAAATTATGCCCATAATGAATTTATATAGATGTGAGAATTAATATGACAGTTTGGCAAGGCATTAAATGCGCTAAAGGATTAACACAGTCGAGTGTATTGCACCATTTGCAGTGAACTGTATTTCTAAAGTAGCCGTTGAAAATTCAAAATTTTCAATTACAATCGACTGTATAGGCTACTGGAAGTCATTGCAGTCAATGCATATAAATGCAGTCTACTGTAACAACTTACTGCCCAACTTGCAGTGGACTGCATTCTAGGAAATGCAGTTTCTCCTTTTTCTTTTCAAAGTATTAAAAAGTTTATGCATGCAAGGAAAACCTATTTGCAATTTCTAGGTCACAATTATCGATATGATTAATTTTCTATGTTTAGTTACAAAGAAAGGAACTGTAAAATTCAATCGAAGTATTCCATCTTTGAAACGTTTCGTTGAGTATCTTTGGTCGATTTGCTCGTCTAATCGTCCATTTATATGAGTATGAGGTTGTACCTATTGATTCATAAACTCAATGCATGTTACACAACATAACCATCAATGTACATTATCATCAAAATTAAATATAATCCTATGTTGAATAACCATAGGGTAAACAATTAAGTAATTTCCTTTCCTTTTCCTTTTCTCAACTTTTTAGAATAAATTTTTTCTCAAAGCAAAGTCTAGATTTTCTTTCGTGGATTTTTTTCAAACAAATTAAATGTATTTAGAGTAAACAATACACATGAGACTGTGATTATTTACAAGTAAAATAAAATATTTTTTTTTCACTTTTTTGGAATAATTAATCCTTTATATATACATTAAAAAAAGTAACTTCACCTGATTGATTAAAGAAAAAGAGCTTATGAATAAAATTTATCATAAATTTAATTTTACCGTAAAATAAAAAATGATTAAAAAGAATTCATTTTAGTGGCGGAAGCATCTTTGTTATAGTGAAAAATTATCGTAAATATATTTAATAATAAAAAATTGTCACTATAAATTTAAAAAACAAGAAATAAATACTACCGTTGAAAATTTTTGGTGACCCAAGCTGTTGAAGCATCTCTCCGGGAAAGAATCGTTATCCAGTCTCTCGACTTAAATATCGCGTCCAGGTGGGACCGTGAGCTGCGACATTGCACGCTATACTTTCTTGCAATTCCTGCAAGTCAACGAAAATGGTACCCAGAAATTAATTAAGTGATGGTGATGTTGATAAGATTTTAGAATATGTGACGGGCCCAAGTCCAGCCATTTGTGGCCAACACCTTTTTAGTTGGCTATTAGTTAATTAAATAAATAGATTAGAAAATTGTGTTGAATTTGGAATGGCTATTAGTTAATCAAAGGTGAGCGTTGTAATGCAAGCCTACCCACCATCCTTCACGTGGGCGGCAAATCAATTGGTACAAAAACTCTTTATTAACTCGGTGCTGCTACTCACTAAAAGCGTTCCTTTTTTTATTGATACAAATAGCTTAAAAATTTAAAAGTTTACACTGCCTTTATAATTTAAGCTTTTTCATTTTTAAAATTTTAAAAGATCCCCATCAGTTCTTTTTTATTTTGTATGACATCAGTTTTGTTTCCCTAATCATTTGGTGTCTTTTGAATATTACATCAAATGTGTCATCCCTTACGTCAGTGAAAATTTAAGAAACACGTCACCTTCACCACCGTACAACTTGCATCGTACTTTTGTAAAAAAATTAATATTTTTTTTATGTACTAACTTTTACGGTTAGAAAACTATTACTAAAAATTTTCACTGGCTCAAATAAATTTTAGGACTAGTTCATTTTCTTTTTGGGTACATTTATGTATGTTCATGCTAAAAAAGTTAATGCCAAAAATTAGCCTTAAGAGACTTCCACTCAATCGACTTTGCTTTGAGCAACATGATTGTATAGCATTACCAACCATATTGTCACTGAAACTCACATGTTACTAAAGAAGTATGGAAATAGCAGCAAACCTAATCTTCCATGCAACTGATTTCCAAAGAAGATAAATGTCACTTCTGAACGAAACCTGAAAATTAGTCGTAGCTAAAAGATGGAGTCTACTTACATTTTCCGCTATAGAATAGGCCATGCGACACAAAGTGTCATGGAGTAGTATTGAAAAAGTGAGATTTTACGGGGACTGTATGTTTAGTATTTTTGTTTTATATTTTCATTTACATGATTTTGGTATTGAGTTCGAAAATACGTTCTTATACTTTTTTTATTTTCACAAAATTTTAGTCACTTTTTTTGACATTGGGTTAAGTTTGGGTAGAAAAAGCTGAAAACACCTCTGAGGGGTTTTCAACTTTTTGTCACTGTTTGAATAATTTTATCCAAAACAAAAATAGAAACTAATAAAAATACAAAAAGAAAAAAAATTATCATCATTGTAAAAAACAAAAAATAGAAATGATTAGAGATGTCAAAAGGGCCGGCGGCTCGCGGGCTGGCCTGGCCCGTTTTTGGCCAGGGCTGGCTCGGCCCTTTTTTGGGTTCGGACTGGCCCTAACCCTTAGGGCTTGGGCCAGGGCCAGACCGAATAATTTGAGAAACGGGCTCGGCCCGACCCTAAAATGGCCTGTTTTTTGCCCGATTCTGGCCTGATTCCCTTGGGTGTCTTACCGATGAACTTTAACAAGAAATTTTCAATTAGATGAACGCTAAAAGTAGTGTACACTAAGAATAGAAAATCATTTCGAATGGGTAAGAAATTTAAGATAAACATACAATGCATTTTCATTCTACTCACATCATTAATACTTTTCTTTCGCACCTGATTCCAAACATAAATAAATAGAGGAACAAAAGAAAGGGTAGGCAATCTTGGACTCATACTTGTACTAGCCTTTGGTGTTTCCTTTTTTGTTATGACTGAATAGCGAACTAAAATGAAAAAAGAAAATAGAGGTGAGTAATCAATCATAGTGCAACTCATGAATGCACAACTGATCTATTGTCTTTCTAGTAAGTAATGATATGTATTAATAAGGAACACCAGAGGGTGACACCCATATCCACAAAAATATCTACTCAGTTAGCTATACAACATTAAGCTGTCCAAAAACTACAGATAGGTTTCATTGCCGTAAGAAATTATTTTGAGAATCTAAATTGGAAAGAAAATGAGGCAGAGACTTACAACTGAACAAACTCAATACCTCGGTGTTCTGTCGACCTTGTGAATATAAAATGACAAAAGTCCTTTAATATCTTTTGTAAAAATAATAATATAACAATTTCCTTTTAAAAATTAGTTGATAAAAAGCTTATAGAGATAAAAGAAGGGAGGGCCTATGAACAAATTTATCTTAAATTTAATTTTTTCATAACATAAAACATGGATAAAAAGAATTTTTTTAAAAAAAATAAATTTTTATTCAGACCTGGGCCTAGCCCAAGCCCGGCCTTAAAGTTAGGGCCTAGGGCTTGGGCTTGGATCGGGCCAAGATATCCTCACATTGGACCCGACCCGGTTTGCAAGGCCCGAAACCAGATTTGGCCATGGCCCTCTTCTGGCCCACTGGACCGGCCCAAGTCCGGCCCATTGACATCTTTAGAAATGATGCTTTGGAGTGTCTCCCAAAGCTAAGACTCTTTGGACTATGTTGTTTAACCCTGTTGTGTTTGATCAGAAGTTGAGATTAAATATTATTGCTTGGATAAGAAAGAATTTGCAAATGGACCATAATTTGCTCTTTATGAATATCCATTGGAATCATGTTTTTTTGGCTTGCCTTTGGCAGAACTGGAAAGAAAGGAATAAAGAAAGTATTAAAGGGACAACCTTTGAAGTTTGGACAGCCCGAAAAAAAGTCCTAGAGTTGGCTCATGAACTTGAGTTCATAACCGATAAGCACCCTCTCCCTTTGCGTAAACCACCAAAACTGATTAAATGGTTAATGCCTATTCCAGGTAATCTCAAATGCAACACTGATGGATGTGCCAAAGGGAGCTGCCAAGGAGGATATGGAGGAATCATAAGGGATGACCAAGGCCAATGGAAAGGTGGATTCTGGGGAAGCCTGCCAACTGATGATAGCTTAGAAGCCAAAGTTTTTGGCATCTTCAAAGCGTTACAAGTAATTAAAGAACAACACTTGCACGGAATCACGGTGGAAACTAATTCCCTGTTGGCCCAACAGTTGATGACAGCCGAGAAAAATGATAACTTTCATCCTCTATGTAATATTATTTATGACTGTCGTTTTTTGATTACTGCGACAAACTTTAGAATTTCACATATATTTCGTGAGAGCAATCAATGTGCCGATTTGCTAGCGCATATAGGAAGTAAGCAAGATGGGGCTTTTGTTTATCTCAACCAACTCCCGGTAGAATTAAATGAACTGCTAGTTGCAGATGTAAATGGGGTGGAATACCCTCGTTCTTAGTTTTGAATATATTTTGTTCCTTTTGAAGCAAAAAAAAAAAAAAAATCTTTCATTATTTCCCTCCCGCAATAGCATCCAAACTTTTTCCAACTTTACCTTTTACCCGTTGATGAATCTGGTTCCTTTTCCGTAACGAGAACCTATCATTGAATTGCATCTTCTCGAAGTCATCTATCCTTGGTCTATAATACTGTTCGGTCGAGTACGTATTTGGAAGAAACTTGAGTTCTTTTTTTGGCAACTTCTCCATCAGTGGTTGCCACTGCACTCTGAATTACTCAAAAGAAAATGCCCTATATTGGATCAATGTCCCCTTTGGTTCAATAATTCTGAGACCCATCCTCATATTTTCTTTGAACGTTCCGTTGTCAAACCTCTTTGGTACTGTTCAACTTCTCCATCAGCAGTTTCAATATTAAACTGTTCATACATTGTTTAAGCCGACTACTTTATAGGAAGCCCGATTGTTTGAATTATATTGCATCATTTGGTTTGTGGTTCTACTTTGGTCTATCTCTATAGGTCGAAATGTTCTTGTTTTTAGAGGGGAAACTTTTTGTACCTCACATACCTTCACACATGGCCAAAATTTATAATATTCTTGCTACTCGATCCTTCTTTTGTTGTATGTGCAAAATGAAAAAAAAAAAAAAAGAGTACTTTAAGTTCTTCACCTCGCTCCCATACTTCGAGCATTTTTACCCACATATCCTTTTTTTTTTTTTCAATCGTTGTGCCTGTTCTATGCCCATAACCCGATGTTTATATGTAATCTCTGTTCAGACTGCATTTCAGGACAACTCTGTTTAGGTTTGGCATTGATGACTTGTGATTGGAAACCGATTGGTGCTAGTACACAAATAATCAGTCCGGATGATTTTTTTAGTGCAATAGCTTTTGCTATTGTCTATTATGCTATTCAATGGTTGCACAATTTCACACATATCCTTTTCTTACTTACACATCCAACTTTATATCACATATACACAGTACAGCTTTGCATTTGCCTAAGGGTGCGGAGTTGTTGTATAAACTGGCACAGAGCAACAGAAAATTTCATTCAATGCATTTTGTCCAAGGAAGAGAAGGAGTGCATTTTATTTCATCAGCTCTAGCTTCTCTTGTTGCACGTACGGGTAAGGGTTAGTTGTGGGAATGAGTGCACCATGTACAGCCCCCGCTTCCCCACTTGATTCAGGCCATGGTTGATGATTCCTTTGAGGTGTTTTGTTTCTATTGACTCTGATTGATGTAGTTTTCTATACTTGATGGATGGAGTTGTCATCCACTTCCTAGTTTTCCTTTTATTTTGTTGAACAAAAACTCTAATTCTATTGTATTTCTCTTGATTCTGGTATATATTTTTACTTAATTAAAAGAACTTTTTGAACAAAATTCAACTGAGTCGAGTCCTTACCTTTAGTTTCATTAGAATGAGAAGCTAGAGGACTACTTGACCAAGTGATTTCGTAAATCGTAACCTAATTGCTGCCTTTGATTTTCATTCTAGCTTGACATCGGTGATATCATAGTTATGATCGTGGCATTTTGAATATCTTTGAAAGAAATTATTTGGTGAATGCCTTACGCCTTACTCTCATTTTTCGAAGTTATATAGAAGAAAACGATATCAATTATCAAGTATAGGCAGACCTTCTTATGACGGGTCAAATATAAATGACTTGCAAGTTAATCTTAGCAAGACAGATTATTCCATGTGTATGCTGCAAAATCTAAACCCATAGTCAAATTTTCTTCGGCCCTCCCTTTAATAGGTACAAGTGAAAGAGACCTCCCACCCACATACGACGTTGATATTTGACCTGTCATAAGAAGGTCTGGGGCCTGCCAAAAAGAGACCTCCCTCCCTTTAATATGTACAAGCAAGGGCTAATTACACCAGTCCCTCAGATTAGGGATAATTACAGTCAATGATACAAAATTTCAAAATATAACATTCCGTACCCAAAAGTATTTCAAATGTATCACCTGTATTCATCCGTCAGGGTTCCGTTAAAAAATTATACTTTTTGGCTGATGTCATCATTATGTATTTTTAAAATGACAATAATACCCTTATACTGTATATACCGAATAATTTTTACCCTTGTTTTGTATATACTGAATAATTTTAAAAATTTTTAAATTAAAATTATAAACCTTTATTTGCAGATTAGGGTTTTAAAACCCTAAAATTGGTGAATTCTCTATCTCTATACAGTCTTTTTCATTAATTTGTCTCAATCTGGGTTTCAAAAGTTTCTTTATCTGCCAATCAGGGTTTGAAATTAGGGTTCGAAACCCTAATTTGAAAATTAGGGTTTGAAATTTTGATCTGTTCATTCTCCCCCAACACATTACCCTAATTTTCATTTTCTTCCTCCCCCTAACTCACTAGCTGCATCCCCAAATTGAAGTTCATCAAGCATTCTGGATTAATTTCCCCCTTGATGCGTAGATCAATTTTCGTGACAAATTTGTTCGGTTGGGAGGCTAGGATTAAGAGCAAGCCGATCCCGCGACGGCGAAATCGATGTGATTGACCGCACCACGCACTCCACTGCCGGGAACCTGTCGAAGGTCCCGAAGTTGACTAGGGTCGCCGGAAGATGCCAGGGTGGCGAACGGAGCTGTCAATGGCTATGGGGGAAATGGGCTGCAGAGATCAGAGATCCAATGAGACACATGCGGCTGTGGCTGGGCACCTATGACACGGCAGAGGAAGCCGCCATGGTCTACGACAATGCGGCCATTCAGCTACGTGGCCTCGACGCGCTCACCAACCTCACCACCCCACCGGCAAAGAAGGAGCCGACCGTCAGCTCCTCCGGCTACAACTTCGGTGAGGAGTAGCACAACAACAACAGCCTTAGCTCCCCGAAGCCCATTCTCCGGTACATGAAAGAAGAGGTGGAGTCGTCGGAGAGTCAAACGTACGACGACGTCTCAAAAATCCCAAGAAATCTGGGACAGTACAGCCACAGCGGAGGATGGGGAAGGGAGGGTGGGGGCAACGGGGAAGGGGAAGGGAAAGGGGGAGGGTGCGGCGATAGGGAGGCATACCGGACGACGAAGGGGTGCTGCGGGGAAGTTTTGAGACAGAAATGGGGTTGGGGCGAAAGGGGAAGAGTAATGGCATTAAAAATAAGATGAAGAATAATGGTATTAATGGAAGAAGATGAAATAGTGGCATTGGAAAATAAATAAGGTTCTAACTTAGGGGCAATAAAGTCTTTTTATTAAAACCGTTAGGGTTTTTATGATTCCGTTTGGTTAACAGACATAAGTGTAATTTTTCTAAACTATTGTCCTTATCTGTAATTATCTCATAACCTCAGGGACATAGATGCAAACGATAGATTTAAGCTGGGGCTGCCAAAAACGTAATGAACTTGAATGCTCCTCAATTTGGTCAAAGAAAATAGGGCCGAGTTAAACTTACGTTTCGTTGGAATTTAGCTAGTGTCAATATCCTTTGGACCATTAAGTTGGCTTGATCCAAACCACAAACACTTGAACCCGCTTTTGTCGTGACATTGAAAATTCAATACAGTGGTGTCTACAAACATCCAGTAATTTCAAGTTGAAATGTAAATTTTTATTCGGCCTGAAGTTTAGGAGTAATTGAGTGTCCAAATGGTCTAAGTCCAGTGATGGCAACTAAATCACGCAAGGTGATAGTCATTATTCATTTTAGAATAAATTAAAGTCGATGTTTGTAACACTTCAGAAGAAGGGGGAGAAAAAAAAACAGCAAAATTTTGTCATGATCTAATTTACACTTGGAAACTTTAAGTGGCTCCAGCGATCCCAATTGGGAGAGCTTTTAGTATCAAAGGCAATTTTGTTTCTGGGTTGGGATGAAGTCTTAAGGGAAGAGAAGGAGGCTTCTTACTTGGGTTGAAAGCACGTGCAAGGGCATGAGGAATATCTGATGTTGGAGAAGGAATTTGAACAGTTTTGTGTCTGGGAAAGAAGAAGATGACAGTGAGGTTTTTTGGTTAATAGGCGTATGTAATTGTAAGGAATTTTTGGTAAAGAAGGATAGCAATAACGAATCTAGAGTTATTACTCAACCCAAATTTCATAAGCGATTGATTAATGGCTTGCGATTCAAAATCCACATTTCAAATAAGTAGATAACTTTGTGCGTGTTGTAAGCGTGTGTGAGTTTTCAATGATGAAGTGTTGCATATTTAAAAAGAATCCGATGTTGCAATACTAAAAGCTAAGAGTACGTGATAACTTACAAGCGACATATTAGAAGATAGTGAAATCACAAGTACGAAAGTCAGATATAGAGTATTTGGCACAATTGACAGCACCAGCATAATTTATCCTCAAACATAAGCTACCCCAAGAAAACATTTTTATATTATTCCATTGAAACCCTGTTTCTCTTCGTAAAAAGTCATCTTATAATGTATTGGCTACAGATTCAGTGACTCCAAGTGTGTTGTTCATTAAAGTTGACCGTGTAAACATTATAGAGGTAATCATTGTACGTCTATACTATCGAAGTTAGGAGTAGTCTGAATAGTTTGCAATAGGTGAAAATTGATTTTCTGAGCACTGAAAAGTGCTACTGCTAAAGCTTCATGCAAATGGCCTGAGAATTTTTTTTCTCTAGTGCTGACTATCATTTGAAAGATTTCAGTTGGCACACTTTTAACGAAAACTTAAGTATTCATGTAAAAGTTGTGTTTGTAACCCACTTAAATTTTATCATTTCGTACCGAGCATTCTTCACGCAAAGGCTTTCCCCAGAATTTTCACAAGATGACAGGCCAAGGATCTTGGGGTTATGACTGTGCTGAGTTGCTTAGCACTCTTGGTTTGACTTTTGAGTGAAGGGGCATCCATGTCATTCTTGGGGCCCTCCATCATTGAAATCTCTTCTAAAATCAGTAGCAAACACTAGGAGATCAGTGCCCGGATCGGAGTAAAAGTAAAAGATTCAGCTTCTTAAAGTCGTAGCCCGTAAGCGTCGTGGATCTCTACTGCACGCTTGCGTAGTTAATATTATGAAATGAGATCGTTCACCATGCTTTAATTTGACTACTTGTTTACAATTAATTACTAATGAAACAAATTATGGGGCTGCTTCATTGTCGTCTTCTCTTTTGATCCCATCGGCCGCCCCTTCCTCCCTGTCTCTTCTTGCCCACCGATGAGGACATACAATTGCTACATCCTCTCATGCATCATTGTCTTCTTCTCTTTTGATCCCATCTGCTAAGCCTACTGTATCTCCGGCCGCCCTAAAGTTTCTTACTATCCACTGTAAAATTTCTTGAATTCCTCATACATAGCAAAAACAAAGTAAATAAATATATTGGGTTCCTCACTGGGCTTCTAAGCACCAGTAAAGCACCATGAAACTACTGGAATTTCCATCCTTCTCAGTCCTTCTAGCATCCCTTCTGTTCTTCTTCATGGTTGTCAAGTTCTTGAAGAAGTCTAAATCGAAACTACCGCCAGGGCCAACCGAGCTTCCTCTGATCGGAAACTTGCACCAGTTAGCCAGCTCAACACTGCCCCATCGTTCCTTAAGGGAACTAGCCGAGAAACATGGCCCACTTATGCACCTTAAACTCGGCGAGATTTCGGCCATCGTCATTTCCTCAGCAGAAGCAGCCGAAGCCGCCTTGAAAACGCACGAGCTCAGTTTCTCGCAACGGCCTATACTTGTCGCCGTTGATGTCATGGCGTACGGCGGTTCCGGTGTGGTGTTTTCGCCCTACGGTAAGTACTGGAGACAGCTGCGGAAAATCATTACGACGGAGCTACTAAGCGTCAAGCGGGTGAGATCGTTTAGAACGGTGCGAGAAGAGGAAGTGTGGAACTTTATTGACTCCATTTCCTCGTCGGCTGGACACAGCATAAATCTGACTGAGAAGATTTATAAGCTGACAAGTTGCATCACTTCGAGGGCTATGTTTGGCAAAGAGTGCAAAGATGCAAGTGAGTTCGTCAAGGTGGTGACAGAAGGAAGCGAGTTGGGCGGTGGGTTTGACTTGCCTGAGTTGTTCCCTTCGCTCAAGTTTCTTCACTTCATTAGCAGCACCAAGCCTGCACTGCAAAAATTGCATACGAGGCTGGATAGGCTTCTTGATAACATCATCACGGAGCATAAAAGTAAAGGGGGCATCAAGAGTAAGTCATCAACAGATGATGATCTTGTTGATATGCTTCTACAGCTACTGGACTCCGATGATCTTGAGTTCCCTTTCACCACCACTGACATCAAAGCTATCATTTTGGTAAGTTTATTTTCAATATTTGAAGTGTTTTGATTGTTTGTTTTTCTCCGAGTCATGGTATCTAGGTCTTTCCTACTGATTATCAAGCGCAATTGATTTTCTCTGAGCGAGTCCTGCACTACCGACTAATTTTAGATGTAATTATTCAGGATATCTTTGGAGCAGGGACAGATACTACGGCAACAACAACAGAATGGGCAATGGCGGAATTATTGAAACACCCAACAATAATGGAGAAGGCACAGGCTGAGGTGCGAAAAGTCCTTGAAGGCAAGAGTAAAATCTGCGAGGAAGACATTCAAGAGCTGAACTATCTGAGATTTGTTATCAAGGAAACCTTAAGGCTACACCCGCCTGCTCCCTTGGCGCCAAGAGAATCCAGAGAAACTTGTGAAATTGATGAATACGAGATTCCTATGAAAACCAAAGTCATCATAAATCTGTGGGCAATAGGTAGAGATCCAAATCATTGGGAAGATGCCGATTGCTTCCGACCGGAGAGGTTTGATGGGTCTTCCATTGATTACAAGGGGACTAACTTCCAATACATCCCGTTTGGATCCGGTAGAAGGATGTGTCCTGGCATATCATTCGGAATTTCAACCGTTGAATATCAACTTGCTTTGATGCTTTATCACTTCAACTGGGAACTTCCGAATGGGATGAAGCCCCAAGAGCTCAACATGACTGAAGTGTTTGGTGCAACAGTGAAGAAAAAGGATCCTTTGTGCTTAACAGCCTCCCAGATGTCCTAAGACTGCGTTAAGAACAATTCCTAAACAAGGCATCGATGTTTATCTTTTATATGTACCTGGTTAACTTTGTCCAAGTTGTAATTTTGTTGTATTGTGCCTGTATGTTTTTGTTTTGCCTTTCGAATCCAATGGCCAATAAACTATTGAACCGGAAACTCCCAAGAGCTCGGTCGGTTCACCAACTATCAAACCCAAGAGAAATTAAATATCCTTTAATATTCCGCGCAACAAATCCATGATTTGAATTTCTAAATCGAGATTATAAGATTCACAAGTTGAAATGTAGATGCTAAACTAGAAAAGCAAATAAATTAACTCTCAAGGCTCCTAAGCCTGCTAAACAACTTCATTGAATGACCAGATCAGAATCTTTGCGAACCTGTGGGGAAGGAAGGTGGGGAGGAGCTCAAAAAGCCTAGTAAAGAAAAACACAAAGGAGTTGCAAACGTACGACTAAAAACAACAATAGCAACTGAATAGGAACAATCTTATAATTGAAAATTACCAAAGGGCAATCAAAGATTCAGAATCAATGACTACACACAACTCGAATCATCACAAGGATAACTAGAACATTATTCCCAACCTATTCTCGTTGCACCCAAGAGCCCACTAGGGGTCCCATTTTGTGCGACACATCGACGTGGTCAACGGTCAAGTTTTTCAATGCATCGAACTTGTCAAAGTGTGCACGCTCATGTCACTTGCGTTTTTCCCTCTGCACGTTTTGTGCACGACTTGGACGCCAATTATTTCACGTCAGCGAGACTCACGGTGTCACGTTCATCACGCTGCGACCATCCGAACACCTTTTCACCAAAAACATTGACGACGGCGTGACCGGAGCAATGGGTCAAGGGGCAAGGGGCAAGGGGCAAGGGGCAAGGCCTTAGCCTACCATATGGGGTCAGCCTCGGCCTCCCCTTTGCCTATGGGGTCGGCCTCGGCCTCCGATGAGGGCTGGCCTTGGCTTCTCCCTCCCCCCAAGTTACCCACTTCTCGCGCAATGTCCTTTTTCGCGTATTTTTCGCTTTCGTACGCTTCGTGTGTGACTTTGGCACCTTGTTCACAATGTGGGTTGCGACTCACGACAACACGCTCATCGTACCTCGACCACCTTACTCCTTGTTGTCCACCAAAAAACTAATCGTCGGTGTGCCCAAAGATCACCGAAAAAGGGAAGTAGCCTTGCCCCCCTCCCCCTTTGAGGGATGGCCTTGGCTTTAGCCACCCCTAGGGTCAGCCTCGGCCTCCCCAAGGGGGTTGGCCTTGGACTTCCCCCAAAAGCTGGCCTTCGGCATCCCCTTTCACGCGCACTTGTCATCACGGGGTTTTGCATCTTCGTGATCCTCACCAATGCTCGCACACCAAACTTGCGACGTCCGTCATTCGTCATCCACGGCTGCATACCGCCTCTGCGATGCCTGTCGACCAAAGTAGCGTGGTACCCCCCGAGGGACCTTTTGCTGACTACCGCATACCACTATCACCAGCTTTGTCGTTACTAAAAATTACATTCATCATTATTGTATAACATGCACACTTGGCTTACGCCCCGTCTCCTAGACATTCGACGCGTGCCCATGCACAATCTTTGTGACACTCGATGCATGTCCGTGCGCTGTCTCCGCGACTGCCGTCACCGCGCCCGTGAACCACTTCCATGACATGTGCCCCAGGCACCAGGTATTTTATCTGGAGACTATCGTCGTTGCGCTCGTGCGCCACTTTCATGACATGTGCCTTTGGCACCAGGTATGGTCTCGCGACGGTCAATGCCGCGCCCACGCGCCACAATCATGTCTCGTGCTGTAGGCACCGTGCCCATGCGCCAAATCATGTCTCGTGATGTAGGCACCTCGCCCATGCACCAGAATCAATGTCTCGTGCTGTAGGCACTGCACCCATGCACCACAATCATGTCTCGTGCTGTAGGCATCGCGCCAATGCACCACAATCATGTCTGGGGCTTAGGTACCATGCCCATGTGCCACAATCAATGTCTCATGCCGTTGGCATCGTGCCTATGTGCCACAATCATGTTATATGCCTCTGGGCACCACACTCATTCACCACACCATGTGCCCCTCGCTATGGACGTAGAACATGCTTTGACCCACTCTCTGAAGTGTGCAACATTTCGAGGGGCTTCGCTCACTGTGCTCTGGTACAAGGACCCTATCTCCTACTGGGGTGACTTGCATGACACTAGGCACTGAGCTATAACCATGTCCACTCACGTTACTGGTGATTATCGGCACCCCCAAGACCATGACCTCGGGGTCACTTCAGGACAGGAACAGGTCTCTGGAGGGCATCGTGCCTAGTCTGCCTGGTAGTTGGTTACAGAGGCAACCCTTACCGTTGTCAGGTTCTCTACGCGTCTCCTGGCTCATACTTATGGGATTCAGTAAGGGCTTGTACCGGTGGCTGGGGCAACGGGCTTACTCTGATCATGCTGTCGCCTCTGTGTGGCAGTCTTCTCAGACAGGTATACCGACGGTGTGTGGGGCAAGGCAGTGCTAATTTGGGAACCGACAGTCCAACGGAGAACCTGTATTTTTGGACCCCTAGTGATGTGTCACTCCCAGGGGACTACATGTGGCATTTGATGACATAGGCATACCTTTGCTTATAAATAGTGGACTTTGTGAATTATTCAAGGACTTTTACTCATTCTATCAAAATCACTTTCTCACTCTAGAAGTTAAGAGCTCTTGGATTCTGGAGAGAGAAATATAATTGGACATAGCATTGGACCCTGACTCGGTCCTCGACTTGGACTGTCGACTGCTGGCCTTGTTTATTTCAGCCTTGTCTCCACAGCATTGCCACTCTTCACGGCTTGTGTGGGAAGCCTTCCTCTCTACCCTTATTCCACCCTTATTGTCTCTCACTTTGTACATCTGGAAGCTGACTCGGCCTGTAGCCTTTGTGGCACCTCCATGTAAACCCACTTTCGTTGGCATCATTTTGGCGACTCTGCTGGGGAGCTGAGCATCGTATTACAGTCTGCCTATCTTTCACACTTAGGCATCATGCCTGAACAACGAAGAGCTACCAGGAAAACCAGCCAAGGCCTCATTCCCACTGTGCAAGAAGAAGCCTACCTTGGTGACCAAGAAGAGACAAGTGCCACACGACACCAAGATTAACCCTCAGTCGCTGTACTCGATGTGTAAGTGGTTGTCAGTGCAGCCATACAACAGCTTACTTCTACCATAGCCAACTTGCAAGACTCTCAAACCATTCTGATGGCCGCCATTATGGAAATGCAAAAATCTATACAGGCGTTGGCCGCGCAACAATCCGTTACACCGGTCCAGCCTTCAAGACCTGGACTGGCTCTTGAGTTTGCTCAAGCCCCAGTGTCGCGACCACCGCTGCCTCAATCGTCCAGACCCTTGACGGTAGGAGTCGTGACATCCTCACCACCCGTACTGGAAGCACTTCTTCCTACGGCGCCATCCCGCAGACCACAAGCATACCTTAGACCGATGTCACAACAGATTCTTCCTATTGTCATACCTCAACATATGCCAACCCGAAGCTCTTTTGAAACTCACGATTCCATTGAGATGAAGCCTAAACCCACCTAACTGAACAACACCAAACTACCGATCAAGTTATGGATATGTCTCACCCACCCACCCACCCAGGTCCCCATACAATTGCCACTACCAGCACTTGTCATATATCAACCCTCCATCACTCTTGCTCATCAAGTTGCCCATCTGGGGGCTCGGGGGCTCGCGGTGCCCCAGCCAGCCACCATCCCTTGACCGACAACCGGGAACTATCCCCCAACTATGTCACCCGATCAGACTTGGAAGCACTTATCCATCGCCTATCAAGGAATTCTGAACCTGACTCCTTAGCCCGGCTGACAGGCCACGCCCTGTATGCCAATGATATAGCTATCACACCTTACCCCCTTAAATACAAGCAACCAACCTTTGTGCTCCTTAACAAACGTAAGGGCAACGCTCGTGAGCACTTGACAAGATTTGCAGGCTCGTTGGAGCAATATGGTCGGGGAGATAGTTTAAAGTTGAGGGAGTTTCACAAGTTCCTTACAGGTTTGGCATACACTTGGTACCCTCAGATCCCTGCGGGGACTGTCCATCTTTGAGTGAAATGGTCCAGTTCTTCTTGGACAAATTTCACGACGAGGCTGAACGAGTCACCATTGTTGAAATTGCTGTCATATGCTAGAATCTGGGGGAGGACTTGAACAAATACGTGTACCGCTTCCATCTTAAGTGCCTCGAGTGTATGGACTTCAGCAAAGACAAAACATTGGTTACGATATGCATTAAGAACATGAGTAATGTATATTGATTGCACATTCAGAACTTCTAGTTGAGATTGTGGGGACACCTCAAGGAGACAGCCTGCCAAACTCACAAGTCGGTCGTTCCCGTCAAGCCGTGGAAGCCTCGACCGAAGAATGCACTTCTTGCAACAACAGAAAACATCCGAAGCTCAAAACAATAACAATAACCACAATGATTACAAGCATCAGTTCCAAGATGGGGACCGATGCCCCGGAAAGAGTAGATAGCGAAAGCCTGCCCTCGAGTACCCATGCAACTTGAATACAGTGAAGGAGCTTTTGGCGGATTGGGTAGCACATGAGAACAATTTCCAACTGCCACCGATGAGGACGAATGGCCAAGCCCAATTATTGCCCCTACCACTGGGCTGTCGGACATCACCTCAAGCACTACAATGGGCTAAGAGACATGTTTGCAAGGAAGGTCACCTCGGGTGACCTAAAGCTAAAGAAAAATAATGATGTGCATGGGCACCCTTACCCGGCGCACAGCAACAACAACATGGAACATCAGGTTCTCATGGCCGTCACTAACCATGTAGAGCCTATCATTATGGAAGCCTCGATAGAACCGTCGCACCTCGTATACCTTTGGCAAGTCAGCCGACGTCCTCTTTTGGACAGATGTTGAAAATCAAAGGCTTTTTTTTTTAATGAAATGGGGTTTTCACTCGCTGCAAGGACCTACCTCTCGAACTATCTGAGCGAGGTCACCACAGGCCTCAGGCCCGAATGCTTCGCTGCTCAAGCCGAACTCAGACGTATCCCTTCTACCGCATTAGTTCTCTCGGATGAGGACTCGCCATCGGCCGAACACCACAACCGATCATTGTTTCTCAAATACACCAGTAATGACACATGCTTCAACTGTCCCTTAGTAGACTACAGGGCCTCAGTCAATATCATACCCCTCATTACCTTGCAACGGGCTGGCATTCCCTCAAGGAAAATCATTCGAGACCCTATCAAAATCACTGGCTTAGGACAGGGTCCCCAATCAACTCTCAGGCATATTACCGTCGACCTCATGTTAGAACTGTCTATCGCGAAACTACTTTTCACGTGATAGACAACGTGTCTGCCTTCTACCTCCTGCTTGGTGGACCTTAGATCCATGTCAACAAGGCTGTTCCTTCAACGTACCACCAGTGTGTGAAACTGGTGGCCAGTCCTACATGACATGAGGTAGCAATGACAATCCTCGTAACCAAGGCTCCCTTCGAATGTGATGAATCTTACTTTGTTGAGGCCTCTTTCTTCAGCAAACTCGCGGAGGATGTGAGAATGCCACTCATATCCACTAGACCAAGCTGCTAGACTGGGACGAGCTGTGTGGCAACAAATCACCCAAGTCCAAAGCCAAGAAGAATGGCAAGAGCAAAGGGTCAACCTCGGTGACACCGCCTGCTACGAAGGCTAACTCCCCACCTTCGTCACCCAAATCCAAGAAACAAAAGGCTGCATCGACATTTCAACGCATTGTTAAAGACGGTAGAGTAATCTATCAATTGTGACAGTGCGTAGGGGCTCCAGGTGGTCCGTCATCTGACCCTCTGCCATGACCCGTTCATAGAGACTGAATGATGTTGCACTGCTGAGCATTGCACGCCAGATCTCTAACTCACCCTTGGCGCTGCCCTACCTTGCTATGAAGACGGCCCTCGACCACAGGCTGAGGACCTTGAAGAAATCAACTTGGCTAACCCAGGGGAGGAATGTGTTACATACATTGGCATAAAACTCACCCCGGGTTGAAGAGAGAAATTGATTATCCTCCTTCGTGAATATCGCGATGTATTAGCATAAAGTTACAATGAGATGCATGGGTTGGACCCTGCTTTGTTGACGCATCATCTCAATATTGCTACCGAGTCCATCTCCATCCGACAACATCCGTGGAATTTGTACCCTGAGCTCGAGTTGAAGAACAAGACAGAGATAGAATGACTTCTGGCTTCATTGAACCCATTACTCATCCTATATGGTTGGCCGATGTCGTCCCCGTATAAAAGAAGAATGGTCAAGTCAGCGTTTGTATTGACTTTCGGGACTTGAACAAAGCATGACTGAAGGATGAGTTCTTATTGCCCAACATTGACATGCTTATAGAGGCCGCTGCTGGACACGAAACCTTATTTTTCATGGATGGCTTCGCCGGCTACAACCAAATTTGAATGAATCCTAACGAATGTGCTAAGACAGCCTTCTGAACTCCCATGGGAAACTTTTGTTAGAAAGTCATGCCGTTCGGCCTCAAGAATGCGGGTGCTACCTATCAAAGGGCGATGACAGCCATCTTCCATGACATGATATATCGTACAGTGGAAGACTATGTCGACAATCTCATCATCAAGTTAAAAAGGAAAGTGATCACCTCACTGACCTACAAGAAATTTTTTTAGCATTGTCGACAGTACAATATGTGGATGAATCCGCTGAAATGTGCCTTTGGAGTCTTCTCCGGCAAATTCCTTGGCTTCCTGGTCAGTTGACAGGGCATCGACATTGACCCTTCTAAAGCCACATCCATTCAAGAGATGCCCCCTCCCAAAATCACCAAACAGTTGAAGAGCTTCTTTAGCAAGGTTTTTTACCTTCTCCGATTCATCCCTACATTGGCCAAACTTATCACACCCTTCCAGCACTTGACGTACAAAAGTGCACCATGGAGTTGGGGTGCGCTCCAATAGTAAGCCTATGAACATATCAAGTCGGTCCTTATGTCATCACAAACCATGGTGGTGCCATAGCGAGGTATCCCACTCTTACTCTATTTGACCTCCACGCCCAGGTCCATAGGGGCTTTACTTGCCTAATAGGTGGATGGGGTGGAGCGTCCTATTTATTATCTCAGTTGGTTAATCAGGGGACCTGAAGCCAATTACTCCGAGATCGAGAAACACTGTATAGCCTTGGTCTACGCCTCACAAAAATTTAGACTTTAGTTTTTTGGCGTACCAAATCATAATTTTCACCAAAGCTGATCCACTCCGGTACATGCTCACTTACCCCGCCTTGTCTGGCCGACTTACCCGCTGGTTGTTGCTCCTGGTTGAGTTTGGCTTATTTATCAAGAACCCCACAGCTCTACAGAGTCAAGCACTTGCAGACCTCTTGGCCTTCTTCCCACGACAACAATATGAACCGACCTCGGATCAAGTGCCTGGGGAGGAGACAGCCCTGATCACTGACATCAATGAACTGTGGATGCCTGAGTTCAACGGCTCAGCCACAAGCAATGGTCCCAATGGAGCACCCTCCGACAAGGGGTGTTGGCATTGTTCTTTGGAACCCAGATGGTGTTACCACCTCTCTGTCCTTCAAGCTTACATTCCCAGTATCTAATAATGAAGCCGAGTATGAGGCACTCATCATTGGCCTCATGCTCGCCATCAGTATGGGGGCTTAGGCATTATGTGTGAAGGGAGACTCGAACTTGATTATAAAGTAGGTTGATGGGGAGTTCACAGTCAAGGATCCATCTTTGGCACCTTATCATGCCTTGGTACAACACTTGGAAGGAAGACTCGGCCATGTCCAGTACCAACATCACAACAGGTACCACAACAGACATGCGGACAGTTTGGCCACTATCACTTCAAAGATAGAGGTTGATGCAGAACAATGGATGCTGACTATTATCAAGAGGACTGAACCCTGTACAGCCTTGAACTTGATACTGAAGGACACTACCGAAGACGATCGGAGGCAACCGATTATCGAACAATTCAAGGCACCATCTCTTGCTTACGCTTCTACCCTCACAGATTTTTTGATGTTGGGAGATGTCTAGTATAGATGATATCTCGGAGGCACTCTAGCTAGGTGTTTGGCACCGAAAAAAGAAAAGCATAAACTTTGACTCGGCCATCATAAGTGTTACGGCCTCAACAGTCCCCCTCTATACCATCGCCTTCAAAGCATGGGCCTCTTTTGGCCATCCATGGCTAAAGATGCTTTGGATATACAACGGGATTGTCCCGAATACCTATATGCGCCAGATAATGCAGAAGCTCTTGTAATTAACATCGTGGGTGATTGGCACCAGCCTTTTATTGAATAAGTATCTCATGGGATTCTACCTCCTGACCGTAGCTTAGCCCGATCAATCAAACAAAAATCGATCAGGTATTTTGTGACGGAAGGTGAATTATTTTGCAAAGGTTTTTCGGGGTACACTCTGCGATGCTTGCAAGGTGCCCAGGCAGTGAAGGTGATTAATGAAGGGCATAATGGTGACTGTGGGGAGCATCAAGGATCTCAAAAGCTATATGCAGAATTGCTAAGGTTGGGGTACTATTGGCCGACTATGGAATTTGACTCTATCTCTCATGCCCGACACTGCTAACCCTGCCAGAGGCATGCCGACAGGATGCACATGTCGGCATTTGATCTTCGTATGATCTTGGACCCTTGGCCATTTCACTCTTGGGCTCTCGACCTCATCGGCCCATACACCCTCCATCTAAGGGTCACATATGGATCATGGTAGCAACATAATATTTTACAAAGTGGGTCAGAACCATACCTTTACGAAGAGCCACGAGAGGCATTGTTGCTAACTTCTTACGCGATTATGTCATCTGCCGCTTCGGCATCCCCTGGTGTATAATATCTGACAATGGCACCCCTTATATCAACAGGGATGTTCAAGCTCTCGTGGAAGGATACGACATCAACCATGCCACATCAACTTCTTAATATCCACAAGGCAATGGTCAAGCTGAAGCCTCCAACAAGACTCTACTACGTGTGTTGTCATGAATGGTTCATGACGTAAGTGGGTCATGGTCCGAAAAGCTAAGTCTGGCACTTTGGGCTTACAAAACTTCCAATCACACAGCAACGAAGGTCATGCCCTTTTCTCTTGTCTACGGGGATGAGTGTGTGGTACCAGTCGAGATCGCAGTCATCTCAGCCCAACTCTCCTTAAGCAGTGGTCTCGGGGAGGACGAAACCAGAATGACAGCCCTTGAGGGCCTTGGCAAAAAGAGAGCCAACGCCTTGGACGAATGAAGAAGTTCCATGAATAGCTCACGAAAGCCTATGGGAAGACAGTCAAGCCACACTCATCTGTTAAAGGAGACCTTGTCCTCCAAGCCTCCAAGCATGTACGTGCCAACATATCAGCCCCTAAGTTCACACCAAATTGGGAAGGCCCATTCGAAGTGCATACACCCAGACATAACGGCTCCTACCTCATGCTTAACCAGGACGATGGACTGATCACGGCCCCTATCAACGGTCGCTACTTGAAGAAGTATTATGCATAATCAGCCACGGATTGTTCCCCTTAGTCCTACCCGCCCAAAACTTAGAACACTTGAACAAATAGCAATTTTTGTATATGCACACATGTTTATAGACTTGTAACTTTTGATGATTATTACAAGTTTTCATTTTACTCATTTAACGACATTTTTGCCCAAATACTATCATCAATGCAAAATCATTCACTTGCCTCAACTATTGTATGCAACGTAATTATTTATATCTTAACACATGTTCACTAAGTAACCTACCATGGGTAGGGAGGGGGGAAAACAAAAATGGGAAGCCACACATACAAGTCATACAACTACATCAACAAGATAAACATCACACAATAACAAGTACGGTTACAAAAGAACCATATGACTGCAATATCAATATCAGCAAAATGTACACAAGTCACAGGCTCGAAGGCTGCTACAGACCTAATGTCCAAAATACAATGCACAGTTGCGTATGTCGCTGCGTGAAGTGTATGACGCCAATGTTTATCGATGTGTCTGTAAATCAGACCATCTACCATCTCACTCAGTACGCTGGTTCTCTAGCCCTGCCCGTCGAGCCTCTATCTCGGCCAGTCATCTTTCTGCCTCTGCAAGCTGGATCTATCTCTCTGCCATCTCACGCATCACCTCAGTCATCACTCCATCAAGCACTTGCCTCCAACACTTCAAAGTCACCTCTTAAGCCCCTATAAGGATCAGTCTTGCTACGGCCTCAGCACTCTGATATGGTCTGCCAACCAGTCCAACTGGAAGCCAAGAGATAAGAAAGGCGTAAGTTTTGATATAAACTGTGATATGACCTTTGAAGTCCAACCTGAGGTAGGCATGGCACCAAGAGTCACTAGCCAATCCACGAATGAAGTGTACAATGCCTTCATAAATACTGCACCCCATAATAATAGTGCCAACAAATGTATGTGGATGTCTTGCCCTGATTATCTCCAATCGACTGACTACTGAATCAGACAACCCAACACCGTCCCATGGTGGCCCGTCTACCTACCCGACCGAAGACCCACCACTGGCATCACCAACACCTGTAGTTTTATCGCATGCTACCTACACACCAACGACAATAGAATGCATCGCGAAAAGAGCATCACCCGTATCCATAGCTGACCTCGACGATGTATCCGGCACAGGCTCCACAACAGACAAACCAGGCTGTGATACCCCGAACGTATCAATAATAATAATAATTTTAACGCTAAGTTGATTAATTAATGGGGATTATTTATATTAAGTAGTGTCATATTGATGTTAATTAGGTGTTAGGAAGTGGAATGAGGGGTTAGGGTGATTTTGGGATTTAGTTGTAATTTTCCAAAGTCGAGAGGTCGAAAATACAATTTTTGAAACTTGCGTGGCCGTTTTGCAAATATGGAAATTGGAGGGCTATTGTGCAATTTTGTTTAGGTGTCAAGTTTTTAGAAATCAGGTCATGAGCAATGACCACCTCATTCTCTTTTACGTGCTGAGTCATGAACTATATTAATAAATTAACGGTCATATTTCTAAAAATGGAAAGTAACAACAAAAAAAAGAAGAAGAAGAAACATTAAAGAAGGAAAGCAGAAAATAGAGAGAAAGGGCAGCTTCGGGGGAAGGAAGGAAAAAGGATTGGGGGCAACTATTGAAGGTTTTTTTTCTCCCTTTTAACGCATCTAAATTCAGTGTGTTAATATAGCGTGAGTCATGTGGGTTTGTGGACAGCTTGTTATGCTGTTCGAGCATGGGGGAAGGCAGGGGAAAGAAGCAAGGGAAGCCGCATCATAGCAGCTTCTGTATGGGAATGGAAGTGTGTTGTGGTGACTATGAATGGTCATGCGTGTTGGGTGTACCAATCGAATCAAACAAAAACTAGTGCTTGAGATGGTGATGGGTAAGGGGGCGTGGGAAGTAGCCGTAGAGCTACTGTGTGTACAAGTGTGTGTGTGTGTGTGTGTGTTTTGGTACGTGGGTTTCGGTTTGGTGCGCATAAGGTAGGAATTTGTGTGGGTAAATGGATTCGAGGCAGTGGAGTAATGGGGAAAATCATGGTGTAGGAGTGAATTGGGCGAGAGATTTCAGTGTGTGTAGGTGGGTGTTCTTGAGTGTGTGTGGTTCGGGTGTGTATTTGTGTGTGATTTTGTGTGTTTTAGATGAGTTAGGTTATAAATTTTAGGTGTTGTAATGTGTTGGTGATGTTGGATGTGGGTTTTAGGTAGAGAAATGGGGAAGAAGGGGTATAGCCGTGGGTGAAGGGAGGGGTGTTCATGGCTGCGTGAGTTCGGGCGTGAGGTTGAAGAAGACTGGTGTGTGTGAAAAATGTGAATTCGTGTGTGTTGATCATGAACAGTAAGTGTAATGGTCGCTAAAGGTGGAAACTTAATTAAGTAGTTTTTCAATAAATTTTAATAAATACCTAGAGCCAGATTTAGCCAAAGTGTGAAAAAGAGACCCCAGGTATTTTTAGGATATCTACATCAGGGAAAAATTTCAGATTTTTCTGAGGACTGGAAATGGGTTAGCAGTGGGTGAAGGGAGGGGTGTTCATGGCTGCGTGAGTTTGGGCGTGAGGTTGAAGAAGAGACTGGTGTGTGTGTGTGAAAAAGGTGAATTAGTTTGTGTTGATCATGAACAGTAAATGTAATGGTCGCTAAAGTTGGAAGAGTAATTAAGTAGTTTTTCAATAAATTTTAACAAATAGCTAGAGCTAGATTTAGCCAATGTTTGAAAAATAGACCCCAGGTATTTTTTAGGATATTTACGTCAGGGAAAAATTTCAGATTTTTCTGAGGACTGGAAAGGGGTTAACCGATACGGGGAATCATGAAACATTATAGTGTAATTTAAAATATCAAATAAGCGCGATTTGGCGCCAAAATTTTATGGGGACCTTAGGATATTGAGAAGTTTATTTTTCCAAGATTTTGGGCCATTCTGAGGTCGTTTACTATTTTTTGCCGAACGAACTTTTAAGCGCTTGGTCCGGACATCGGTCGGGGATTTTCGGGCAAAAATTTTCTAAAATACTTTTTAGCTTGGGAATGACTTCGGGAGGGTAAAAATAACGTTTTTAAGTGCTTTTGAGATTTGTTTGGTGCCGGGAACCCGCGTGGGGGCATTTTAGTAAATTGTCACCGGAGAGGGGTATTTTGGTAATTTTCCCGATAGAGTTTTTCGATGGACTTTTAGTTTGAAAAGGGTGGTAAGACACCTGTAATGTTTTTTTGAAGTTTATTTGAGGTGATGGGAGCGATAGTGGACCCCGGGGGCATTTTGGTAATCTGCCACTAGACAGGGGGTATGGGATCAAAATCCCTAACTACAGGGTGTCAGCACTAGTGCGGTGCTCAGCTAGGTTAAAGACCTGGTTGTTGGGTCGGAGTAACCGACCGCTGTAGAACACGGTAATAGCTGATAAATAAAAATAAAATAATTTTGTATTATGATGGTCATTGACTAACGAGTAGGGTCTTATTTGATTAGGTGACCCTGCTCGCGGCGCTTTGAAGCTGTTGGGCTCGTCAGCTAAAAGTCAGCCAGGTAAGGATAGTACGGCTCTTTGCATGCTACGAAATTGCTCCTCGTGGCATACACCTAATTGATGATGTGAAGTATGATGAATGTTTTCTGGTGAAAATGAGGTATCGGTGGTTGTTGTGTACCTTTTTGAACCTCGGTCTCATAAATTACCAAAATTTCTTGTTGAGTGGTTTGTTGAATCGAGGACATGGGGTGAACTCAGTTCCCTTAGTCCGTTCAGTTGTTGTATTATGTGCTTTGACGATAGCGTGATTTGGGGACGAACAACTCTTCGTGAGCTCCCTTCTTGTGCTTGATTTCTCTTTTATTTATATGAGACTGAGATGAACATCCCGGAGCACGGGACATTATGTGAAAGGAGGGCTAGTGAAACATAATCACCGGCAAACAGGATGTAGGGCGCGCAGTTTGAGTCAGTCGCGTCGGTTGAGTCCAGTCAGTCCGGTCGATGTCTGCATTGCATTTGACTTTACTATAATATTGTGATTTTAATGGCTTGTATTTTATTGATGTTTAATTTGGTGATTTGATGTTCACGTGCATGGTAGTCGGTCAGTCAGTTGCGTCAATACAGTTCATTAAATGTGGTAATAATGTTGTTCCGTTGGGCCTTAAAGCCGCTCAGTATGGCTAAAAGAAAAGAAAACATGTTGCTTGATTCATTGAATTGATGTTGTGTTATCCTTTGAAATTATGAATTCTTGATATCGTTGAGATTGATTATCATTTCTCCCAAGGCTGTCACTTCGTTGTCTGCGTTGTTCCTCATATTATCTTTATTGGGTGATTTGCGCTCATTCCTTACCTAAAATGTTTCAGACAGTCAGGGCGAAGTAGGGGAAACTTCAAGGAAAGGGTAGGACAAGGCGCTTATTCAGTGAAGAGAAAAGTAAGACGATGAGATGAGTATTTTGGGAATTAGACATTTTGTCTAAATACTTTCGCTGTGCTCGTGTTGAGCTTTACGATGAAAATTTTTGTACGGATGGGTTTTTGTGAAACCTTATGTATATTCAAGGATGTTTTGAATTGCTCTGTATCAACAAGGTTTATAATGCAGTCGTGATTGACAACCCGGCTCTGGTGACGTCACTTGGGATGGGGGTGTCACACAAGCACCTCCTGCAGCGGCAACGGATCTCTAACCACTGAAGGTGTAGCTGACAACCCATCATGAGCTTCTGTTGGAGCATCTGGCTCTCTACTGGTCCACCAATCATCCCCCTTAAACATATGACCCATCTGTCCACCAAACACCGCCTCGACGAAGACAGGCAACGGACTCGGACGATTGACTGGCTCCATATACTGATGCCTGCTCTGCCACCTCGGCCTTGCCGACGGCCTCACTATCCATAGGCTCAATCTTATCATCGACCGTAGCATCCATCTCCTTGGACTCATTGTCTACCACATCATCCATCTCCTCGGTCTCATCAGCGATCTCAGCATCTAACTCCTCAACACCATCAGTGACGGCTTCAGTGTCCTCTGCCATCTCATCCAAATCTACATCAGTAGCCTCATCAACATCATCGAGCTCCTGTAAAAAAAAAAGAGAAGTATCTTAGAACACACTTAATAAGATAATCAGCAACTGTCAAATAAAGTAAAAAGAAATACTAACCTCAAATATGGACTCATCCACTACCTCTCACGGCCTCTTCAGCCTGAGACCGCCAGCTGCCAAAGAACCCGTGCTCGTCTGTTGCGCACTCTCTATCATACCCATTTTCAATGATGAAATAGGATCCTTGTCGGTACCTGACACCCTTGGCACACGTTTTGTTGCCTGCTCACCTGTAAAAGTATCCTCCTATGCACCACCATTCGGCCTGACGCCATCCCCTTCACCTCTCTCTGCACTAACACCTGACATCCTCGGCACACGTGCTGGCACCAACACCTCTGATACACCACCAAGCAATACCGACATGCTAAAGTGCCTCGCAACCTGCGCCGATATCAACCCTAACCCTCTATCTCAAGTAAAGATGTCGAATTGCTGCCTATCGGGTGATGCCTGTGATAACCACTCTAACCACGTCACCTGTTCTCGCTCCCACCATTGTGCATACTCGACTGTCACTACTTCAGTTGATAGCATCCCAGGCCTCCTTCACTTCTCTGTTGGCAACGGCCATGCTCGTGCCTCTTCCAGCATAGTATATCGAAAGATTGTCTTCACATCCCAAGGACTAGTGTAGCCATATGGGGGCTCCAAATCATAATCAAAAGCTAAGGATAGACAGTCAGGACTATACCTCGCCGCATAGCACCAAGTCATCGTCGGCTTCCCATCATCATCAGTCATCACAGGTAGTCACCCTGAAAAGTAAGCCACCAGCAGGGACACCTCCATCTCTATCAAATCATCGCGTCTGCTCAGCTGCATGCTGATGTCCTACATATGTAGCCACGGAGGGGTACCATACGAAGAGTGCATATCGACATACGAACAGGCAATGCACTCGTCTCGCATGTCAAATATCGCTGCCAACTCGCATCCAGGCTTCTTCCCTCCCGCCCAAGTGTTTACAAGGCCACCTGCATACCAGATCGACACCTCCCATGACCTACCTGACCTGGTCACCGTGCCCTTCCTCGTCTTTGAGTGTGCCAAAGGAAACCCCAAAGGATACTCAATGTAAATCTCGAATAGATATCGCTGTAAGAACATCCAATCTACATAGGTTGCTATCTGATACTGCCCGTACAACCTCTGCACGTTGTTGGAAAATTAATCCAGACGTGAGTACAGTGTGCCTAAGTAAATGGGAGCCAGCCTGACGCAAAAACCCCTAGCCATCTGATGCAAAAACCCCTAGCCATCCTGGCTGCTAGTGGGAACACCTTCAGAGCAACACCATCCTCAGGCATCCCCTCAAGTACAAACATACAAGTATAGAAAATACAACACCTATTACGACGCCTCCCCTATCCAGAGCATACAGTGCAATGCAAGGCAGTATGACTACACTAACTTCTTGAAGCATGAAAATTTTCTAAGTACATGGTTCAATATACTAAGCATACATGAGCAATAGAGACAGAACATGCAAGCAATGCAGAAAGGAAGACAATAGAAACGTGTACCTCGACAAGAACAGGGCGAGGAATCCCGCTAGCTCATATCTCCCATCCTATAGTAGGGACCCATGTGGAAATTAGCCTCCGACAATGACTTCCTGCCTAGGTCTCGCAGTCGCCGTACCATAGAAGTGTTTGATCCACCCGCTGTCCATCCCTTTCCGGTGGCTCTTTATCTCTGCCAAAAACCCCTACAACACCTTCACGGTCAACCGTTCCTGCGCTATCAACTTCAGTGCACAAGCATTCTTCGTCCCATACATCGGCCACCCGATCTTTATCACCATATCTAGAAGTGTCGGCCCAATTTCCCCAAACTCAGTGATGGATGTATGCGTCTGAGAGCTCCACCAGGAAAGCAACAATGTCAAGCCTTTAAAGTCCCTCACCGGATCAATCACCTTGAACGTGGCTTCCACAGCCGCCACAATCCCTAGTACCTCCAACCTCTCCTTCCAAACTGAGCGCTCCAGCAAATAAGTGCACCAAAAATTCTACCCCACCTGTATCGTGTTTTGGCCCTTGAACATCATAGGCGACCACGGTATATCTTGTTGCTCCGCCAACAAACCCGGCACATACCTCAGCGACATCACCGGGATATCCTCCCAGCTCGGCACACGAACATACGGCGTGGGAACCATGGGACTCTCCGCTGCTGAAGAAGCACTCCAGGACCCCAGAAACACATCCGCAGCCACTCCTTGACCTAACTCTCTCCATAGCTCCTCTTGCGGGCATCCGGGTACCGCTATCTTCGCTGTCAACAACACATTGCTTCGACTCGATGTTGGATCAAAACTCCTCGCTCCACCATCATGAAAGCCCAATGGCACCCTTGACATCCCGACCAGTGATGGCGCTGCCTCGTTGTCCCCAAACACGTCGCCTCACGATGATTGTGATCGCCCACTGACTCTACCTCGAGATCTCGCACACTGCTTCCTCCTTGTCTTTTTTGACACTTTACCGGCATCTTCCCTAGCACCCGAAGAAGCAAAGTCAAGCGTGCCCGAGCCACCGTGAGCCACGACCTCAGTTTCGCAGTCCGCCTCAGCCTCGGCATCTGCCCCACGGTCGGCTTCGACCTCAACCTCAACAGGCCTCGTCTCTCCACTCTCTCTCTCTCTTCTTCTTTCCTCCCTTTCCCTTTCTCCTCCTCTTCCTTCCTTCTCTCCCTCCTTCTTCTTTCCTCTTCCCTTTTCCCTCATTCCCTCTCCTTCCATTTCCCCTCTCTCCCTTCTACTTCCCCTCCCCTCTCCCTCTCTCCCTTTCCTTCCTCGTCGCCCCCAACCTCGACCTCGGCCTCAACCCAGCGGCTTGGGTCAACCTCGCGACCTTGACTGGCCTTGGCCTTCCGTCATCCCCACCGCCCTTACACCCCCAAAACCCTCTCCCCCACGCCTACCATTCCCCTTCCCCACCTACCGAATGGCCTCGGCCAGTAGGTGTGCCTCTGCCACGGCCGAGGTTAGCCCATGGCCTCTTCCCCCACTTGCTCCATCTCTCCTACCTTGTTGCATCCTCTTGGCCTCTTGTGAAGTCCTCAATCTCATGTGGGTCTTCAAGCTTTCTTCTTTCTTTCTTTCTTTCCTATCTTCTCTCTTCTTTTCTCTAAGTGTAAGACTTTCCAAAGTCTTACACTTCCTCACCAACCTTTCCCCCAAAACTTCCCCCTCTTTTTTTTTTCATTCAAACTTCAAATCTCAAATTTTTCGGCTTAATTCTTTTCGCACTACCATGGTCAGGAACGCATTACACTTTTATGCAATTAATATTACTACTACTAAAAACTTTCGTGCAAACCCATTTTCGAAGCAAATTTTCATTTTCGCGCTATTTCTTTTTTATGTTTGCCGCTCCGCTTTATTCTTTCTCGATATCACTAAGAAAAAATCAAATTTTCAAAACTTCAAATACACTATTTCGGTCTTCAAGCTTCTCGCTTTTATTGCGTCTGCCAACAATTTTTTTCGGTCGCAACAAGTTTGGTCAGACAACGACAATTATGCATGCGGCACCCGCTCGGGTCGCCCGTTCGTGCACACCACACGCAAGGGGCTTATGTTCCCAACCTATTCTAGGTTGCACCCAAGGGCCCACAAGGGTCCTATTTTGTGCAACACATCGACACGGTCAACGGTCAATTTTTTCAGCGCATCGAACCTGTCAAAGTGTGCACGCTCACGTCACGTGCGTTTTTCGCTCCGCACGCCTCGTGCGTGACTTGGACGCCAATTATTTCACGTTAGCGTGACTCACGGTGGCAATTTGTCACGCTGCGACCACCCGAACACCTTTTCACATAAAACATCGACCGACGGTGTGACCGGAGCAACGGGGTCAAGGGGCAAAGGCCTTGGCCTACCCCATGGGGTCGGCCTCGGCCTCTCCCTTGCCTATGGGGTCAGCCTCAGCCTCCCGTGGGAGCTGGCCTTGGCCTTCCCCCCTAAGTTGCCCACTTCTCGCGCAATGTCTTTTTTCGAGCATTTTTCACTTTCGTACGCTTCGTGTGTGATGTTGACACCTTGTTCACTATGTGGGTACGACTCACAGCAACACGTCGTTGTACCTCAACCACCCAATTCCTCATTGTCCACCAAAATACCAACGGTCGGCGTGCCCGAAGATCAGCAAAAAAAGGAAGTGGCCTTGCCCCCCCCCCTTGAGGGGTGGCCTTGGCCTTGGCCACCCCTAGGGTCAGCCTCGGTCTCCCCAAGGGTCGGCCTCGACCTCCCCAAAGGGACGGCCTCGGCCTCCCCAAAGGGATTGGCCTTGGCCTTCCCCCAAAAGTTGGCCTTTGGCCTCCCCTTTCACACACACTTTTCTTTACGGGGTTTTGCATCTTTGCAATGCTCACTAATGCTCGCACACTAACCTCGCAACATCCGTCATTCGTCATCCACGGCCGCACACTGCCTCTGCGATGCCCGTTGACCAAAGTCGCGTGCTACCCCCTGAAGGACCCTTTGCTGACGACTGCATACCACTGTCACCAACTTCGTCATTACTGAAAACCGCATTCAAAATTATGTATAACATGCACATTTGGCTCAGGCCCCATCTTCGGGACTTTTGACTCGTGCGCATGCACCGTATTTGTGACACTCGATGCAGGCCCGTGTGCCGTCTCCGCAACTGTCATTATGGTAATGCCCCAAATTTATTTACGGAGCGTTAATGCCGAATACACAGATATCAGATAAAATTCTATAATTATCATAAGAACTCCAAAATGGTAAATCAGAGCATATACTAATAATTTTCAAAATACATCAATGTCTAACAAAATGACCCCAAAGCATTTATACAAGTCATGTTCTCCGACACGGAGTTTCCAAAAAATATATATACCCAAGTAGCGTCAGAACTAATATCTGAGACAAAACAACTAACTCTTGATCGCTTAGCTAGCCCTCCAATCCAAGGTCCCAGCTACTGGTCTCCTGAAAGGAACAACAATAAGGGGATGAGCCAAATGCCCAGTAAGTTCGCTCAAAGGACCAATCAAACAGAATGAAAATATCAGAGAAATGAAAATTTCGGAAGCACAAAGGATCTCAATAGAACGGACAATCAAACCAGATTTCGGATGTCAAAACATATCTGAATAAGAAAACAGACACTAGAGAGCCATTCAGAAAGTGGTCACATACGTCATTACTGACATATGAGGCCGGTTCAGAAAGTAAGATCGCGATCTCTAGCTCAACTCCCCTGAGCTAGCCCACGTTTCAATCCACGTGTGTAAGTCAGACATAAGTCACATACACTGTGACATGACTCATAGAGTTATCAAAATAAGGATTTCAATTTAACAAAATCAAATGTTAGTCATGTCAAATAACATACGAAGTTATGAAATAATGATAATCTCTAAAACGAACGATATTAACATCGCAAGTTCTAAGATCGAACAAATTCGACAGAAATTGAATTTCACATGTCATAGCATTTAGAACAAGTTATTCATAGTAAAGCTCAAAGCAAAGAGGAGAAGAAGAATCACTTAACTCAATTTGAAGAAATTGGAATTTCAAAACGAAACTAAAGACTTATAAGAGCGATTGGTCCATCGCTGATGTGAATTTCAAAAATAACCCTTACCTTAGCCAAGGCTTTGAGGAAAGTAAATCCTTAAGCTTCACCTTAAAACTTCCAAAAGCCTTCTTCTCTCTCTTTCAGAAGATAATTTTACACATTTTTAATACCTTTTAGTAGACTCAAAAGGCCAGAGAGCAAATAAAATGACTATTTATATGGTTCAATTTTTTTTGACAGAAAAATGAGTTTTAATTTGACTAAAAACATTCTAGTCGAATGAAAACTCATTTGAGTCGACAAAAAACTTTTTTGAGTCGAATTAAAATTTTTTTAGTCGACTAAAAACTTTTAAATTCGACTAAAAACTTCAGAAGATAATTTTACACATTTTAAATAGTTTTTAGTAGACCGAAAACACTTTTAGTCGACTAATAACTCTTTTAGTCGACTAAAAACTTTTAAATTTGACTAAAAACTTCATAAGATAATTTTACACATTTTAAATACTTTTTAGTCGACCGAAAACACTTTTAGTCGACTGAAAACACTTTTAATCAACCGAAAACTCTTTTAGCTGACTAAAAACTTTTTTAGTCGACCGAATCCTTCAGAAACTTTCTTATCAAAATTTTTAACACTTTTCATTTGACTGAAAAACTTTTGAGTCGACTGAAAACTATTTTCAGTCGACCGAATCCTTCAGACTCCAAAACTTTAACATCAAAAACTTTTCAGTCGACTGAAACCACTTCCATTCGACCGAAAATTTCAGAAATGATAAAAATCATTTTCTCAATATTCTCAAAAAGAGCACAAGCTTATTTACTAAAAATAAAAATTTCACACAAGGAAAAAGAAAATTTTTGGGATATTATATTCTCCCCTCCTTAAAAAAATTCAGTCATCGGAATTTAAAACGTACCTTAAATGTAAAAAAGTTGAGGGTGCTTTTCGCGCATGGCTCCCAAGTTGCTTCCTCAATTTCGTGATTCCGCCACAAAATCTTAACTAACGGAATGACTTTCGTCCTGAACACTTGGTCGCGATGATCTAAAATCTCAATCGGTTGCTTTTCATAGTAAAAGTCCTCCCGAACTGATAAAGGCTGTTATGGCACAATATGCGTCGGATCGTAAACATATTTTCTCAAATTGGAGACATGGAAAATATTATGAACGTGCGAAAGCTCTGGCGCTAATGCAATTCTGTAAGCCACCAGACCTATTCTTTCTAAAACCTCGAATGGACTAACAAACCTAGGTCTAAGCTTGCCCTTCTACCAAAATGCATCACCCCCTTCCAAGGTAAAACCCTCAAAAACACGTGATCACCCACCTCAAATTCAAGTTCGCGATGACGATTTGACGTATAACAACGCTATCTATCTTGAGCCACCTTGAGACGTTCCCGAATTAAATCGACTTTTTGAGTGGTCATCTGCACCAATTCTGGTCCTAATAACCGTCTCTCTCGTACTTCGTCCCAACATAGTAGTGTCCAACATCTTCGTCCGTACAATGCCTCAAATGGTGCCATCTTAATACTTGTCTGATAGCTGTTGTTATATGCGAATTCAACCAAAGGCAAATGATCATGCCAACTCCCACCAAGGTCTAGCACGCAAGCTCTCAACATATCTTCTAATGTCTGAATGTTGCGCTCAGACTGTCCATCTGTCTGCGGATGATAAGCCGTGCTAAAATGAAGGTCAGTGCCCATAGAATTCTAAAAGCTCCTCCAGAAATTCGAAGTGAAATGCAGATCTCGATCTAATACTATAGACAATGGTACACCATGCAATCTCACAATTTCATCAATATATAATCGAACTAATTCAGATAAGGGTGCTGTTGATCGGATCGGAAGGAAATGCGCAATCTTAGTCAACTTATCAACGATAATCGAAATGGTGTCAAAACTCTTGACCGTCCTCGATAAGCCTCCTACAAATCGGTGGTTACATGCTCCCACTTCCACTGCGGAATCTCAAGTGGTTGAAGCAGTTCGCTAGGCTTCTGATGCTCCGTCTTCATCTTTTTGCAAACTAAACAATGAGAGACAAATTCTGCTATATCTGATTTCATACTACTCCACCAGAAATGCTCTATAAGGTCATGATTCATTTTTGTCCCTCCCGGGTGAATAGAGAAACTAGAACTATGAGCCTCGGACAGTAACTCCCTCCTCAAGGATAAATCAGTTGGCACACAAAGTATACTACGGAACCAAACTACACCGTGCTCGTCAATTCTGAACTCGAATTGTTTTTCACTGTTAATGTTCTCAATTATGTGAGCCATACCTGAATCTCCATATTGGGCTTCCTTGATCCTGCTAATCAAAGTAGGCTGTACCATTAACGCTGCTAAGTATTCCCTACCATCTTGCCATCTAACCTCCAGACCCAAGTTCATCATATCCTCCAATAGTTGAGGTTGACAAGTGATTAGTGCTGCTAAGTTTCCGCTACTCTTCCTACTGAGTGCATCCGCTACAACTTCGCCATACCAGGGTGATAATGAATCGTGCAGTCATAGTCCTTCAAAAGTTCCAACCAACATTGTTGTCTCATATTTAGTTCCTTTTGGGTGAAAATAAACTTAAGACTTTTATGATCAGTGTAAATCTCGCAGGTCTCACCGTACAAATAATGCCTCCATATCTTCAAAGAAAAAATCACGGCCGCTAACTCAAGATCATGGGTGGCATAGTTCTCTTCATAGGGTTTAAGTTGTCTCGAAGCATAAGCAATCACCTTGCCATGTTGCATTAAAACACAACCTAAGCCCTTCTTTGAGGCGTCACTATAGTCAATGCACGGTAGTCAATGCAAAGTCTCAATGTACTGTCCTTCTTCTTAACAAATAAGACAGGGGCACCCTAAGGTAACCCACTGGGGCGAATGAACCCCTTTTCAAGTAGCTCTTGAAGCTGTTCCTTTAGCTCCTTCATCTCGAAAGGCACCATTCGATACGGAGCCTTAGAAATAGGTGCCGCATCGGGCACTAAATCAATTGTGAATTCTATCTCATGATCAATGGGTTTTCCGGGCAACTCCTCGAGAAACACCTCAGCAAAATCACAGACTACAGGTACTTTTGATATTTCAAGATTTTCATGATAAGTATCATGGACGCGTGCAATATAACCCCTACAACCTTTACGAAGCATGCGGCGAGCCGCAATAGCTAAAATAATTGACAACCCACTAGGTTTCGAACCTTTAAACTCAAATTCAGACAAATCAGATAATTAAAAATGGACACACTTCTCAAAGCAGTCAACTAAGGCATGATAGGATGCCAACCAATCTATACCCAAAATCACATAAAAATCAAGGATATCTAAAGGAATTAGGTCCCCCGGAAGGTCCCTATCACATAAGTGAATCTTATAATTTCTCAATACTGAATCAACTATCACAGAATCTCTAACTGGAGTACCGACAGATAACTTATAATCAAGAGACTCGTGTCTAACCCCAAGTCAACATGCAAACGAAAAAGAGACAAAAGAGTGCGTGGCCCCAGAGTCAAATAATACATGTCCGTCAATTGAGTCAATCTGAATCGCACCTGCCACCACATCCTTTGAACCCGATGCATCCTTAGCCATCATGTTGAACACCCTGCCAGTAGCCTTAGGTTTTTGCCCTCCTACTGACTGACTTGTACTCTGCCTTGGGCCCAAAGCTGTACTCGCTGCAACTGAACCTTATGGGCCAGATTGCCCCGACACTAGAATAGGATAATCCAGGATAAAGTGATCCTTTTGGCCATACCTGAAACACGCTCCCGTATCCCAATGGCAACTCTGACCACCATGTTGCTTGTTGCACCTCGGACAAATAGGATCTAAACCTATGGATGAAGGCCTCTAAACAAAGTTCTGGCTAAAATTCCTATTCGAATTACCTTGAGCTTGGCCCTGCCCACCAACAGTAGTCGACGAATATGCCTGTTTTTGCTTCCCATCACTTTGTACTGTGCATGACTGGGATGGCTCCAGACGATCTCTCTTGTCTGCCCTGGTGTCCTTCCTCTCTCTAAAATCCCTGCCTCGGGTTCAATAGTCTTCGCAATGTCCACGCACTGAACATAGGTCTCTATCGAGACTGGAATAATACGCTGTCTAATGTTAGACTTAAGACCCCAAGTAAACATCTGCACCCTATCCTTTTCATTAGCAACCAACTGCTTACCATACCGGGATAGTCTCATAAACTTTACCTCGTACTTGGTAACACTCTCGTAATCCTCCTGCCTCAAATTAAGAAAATCATGATACATCTGTTCTTTTACACTCCTAGGAAAATAACGGTCGAAGAACAAATCCTTAAACTGATCCCATGTCATCGCCAAGCGTTGCTCCACAGTCTTGCTACCCTCAATCATTTCCACCAATGGTCCGCCTCCACATCTAGCTTGTACACTGTGAGTTCTATCCTTTCCTTATTGGTACAATCCATAGGCCTAAACACCTTTTTCAGGTCGAGAGATCCACTTCACCGCCACAATCAGATCGTCGGTTCCTCCAAAAGGTTCCACATTTTTCTTATCAAACTGCTCTAACAAACTACGGGTCTGATTCTGCACGTGATTTGAATTTTGCTGATTTAACTGAGCTTGCTGATTAGCTAATAATTGAGTCAACTGAGCTTGCTGATTAGCCAATAATTGAGTCAACTGAGCTTCCTGAGCTGCCAGAAGGGTCAGAAGATCTGGCGGGTTCTCGTTCTCGGGGACGTTCGGTTGCTCCACATTCTGATTGCCAGTTCGCCTATTATTATGACTGCTTGCCATTACTACAAAAGAAAGCTAGAATCAGATACTAATTGAAATATTACACTTAATTCTACCCATCCTACCCATCTCACAACTTATCGAATCCTAAGCATGAGTCTACAGAATCTCATACCTAAGCTCTGATACCAACTGTAACGCCCTAAATTTATTTATGGAGCGTTAATACCGAATACACAGATTTCAGATAAAATCATATAATTATCATAAGAACTCCAAAATGGTAAATCAGAGCATATACTAATATTTCCCAAAATACATCAATGTCTAACAAAATGACCCTAAAGCTTTTATACAAGTCATGTTCTCCGACACAGAGTTTCCAAAAATATATATACCCGAGTAGCGTCAGAACTAATATCTGAGACAAAACAGCTAACTCTTGATCGCTCAGCTAGCCCTCTAATTCAAGGTCCACCTACTGGTCTCCTGAAAGGAACAACAATAAGGGGATGAGCCAAATGCCCAGTAAGGTCGCTCAAAGGACCAATCAAATGGAACAAAAATATCAGAGAAACGAAATTTTCGAAAGCACAAAGGGTCTCAACAGAATGGACAATCAAACCAGATTTCGGATGTCAAAAGCAATTTGAATTAGAAAATAGACACTAGAGAGCCATTCAGATTGTGGTCACATACGTTATTACTGACATATGAAGCCGATTCAGAAAATAAGATCGTGATCTCTAGCTCAACTCCTTTGAGCTAGCCCACGTTTCAATCCACGCGGTAAGTCAGACATAAGTCACATGCACAGTGACATGGCTCATAGAGTTATCAAAATAAAGATTTCAATTTAACAAAATCAAATGTCGATCATGTCAAACAATTTACGGAGTTTATGAAATAATGATAATCTTTAAAACAAACGATATCAACATCGGGAAATTCTAAGATCGAACAAATTCGACAGAAATTGAATTTCACATGTTATAGCATTTAGAACAAGTTATTCATAGCAAAGCTCAAAGTAAGAGGAGAAGAAGAATCACTTAACTCAATTTGAAGAAATTTTGATTTCAAAACGAAACTAAGGACTTATAAGAGCGATTGGTCCATCGCTGATTTGAATTTTGAAAATAACCCTTACCTTAGCCAAGCCTTTGAGGAAAGTAAATCCTTCAGCTTCACCTTAAAACTTCCCAAAGCCTTCTTCTCTCTCTCGCGGGAAGGAAGAAGAAGAAGAAGAGAACTCAAAAGGCCCGAGAGGAAATAAAATGACTATTTATATGGTTCAAAAAAAAATTTGATAGAAAAATGAGGTTTAATTCTACTAAAAACATTCTAGTAGAATAAAAACTCATTTGAGTCGACTAAAAACTTTTTGAGTCGAATTAATTATTTTTAGTCGACTTAAACACTTTTAGTGGACCGAAAACACTTTTAGTCTACTAAAAACTTTTAAATTCGACTAAAAACTTCAGAAGATAATTTTACACATTTTTAATACCTTGTAGTCGACCGAAAACACTTTTAGTCGACTAATAACTCTTTTAGTCGACTAAAAACTTTTTAATTCGATTAAAAACTTCAAAAGATAATTTTACACATTTTAAATACTTTTTAGTCGACCGAAAACACTTTTAATCGATCGAAAAATCTTTTAGCCGACTAAAAAAAATTTTAGTCGACCGAATCCTTCAGAAACTTTCTTATCAAAATTTTGAACACTTTCCATTTTACTGAAAAACTTTTGAGTCAACTAAAAACTATTTTCAGTCGACCGAATCCTTCAGACTCAAAAACTTAAAAATCAAAAACTTTTCAGTCGACTAAAACCATTTCCATTCGACCGAAAATTTTAGAAATGATAAAAATTATTTTCTCAATATTCTCAAAAAGACCACAAGCTTATTTACTAAAAATAAATATTTTTCACAAGGAAAAAGAAAATATTTAGGATATTACAATTACCGCGCACATGCGCCACTTCCATGACACGTGCCCCCGTACCAGGTATTGTCTCACGACTAACGTCGCCGTTTCTTTGCGCCACTTCCATGACATGTGCCCCAGGCACCAGGTATTGTCTCGCCACTGTTGTCGCCGCGTTCGTGCCCCACTTTCATGACATGTGCCCTGGCACCAGGTATGGTCTCGCGATAGTTTTCGCAGCGCCCACGCGGCGCAATCATGTTTCGTGCTGTAGGCACCGTCCCAATGCGCCACAATCATGTCTCTTGCAGTCGGCACCGCACCCATGCGCCATAATCATGTCTCATGTTGTAGGCACCACGCCCATGCCTCACAATCAATGTCTCGTGTTGTAGGCTCTGAGCCCATGCGTCACAATCAATGTCTCGTGTTGTAGGCACCGCACCCATGCGCCACAATCATGTCTCGTGATGTAGGCATCTTGCCCATGCTCCACAATCATGTCTCGTGCTATAGGCACCGGGCCCATGCACCACAATCAATGTCTCGTGCTGTAGGCACCGTGCCCATGTGCCACAATCATGTTACATGCCTCCGGGCCCCACACTCATTCACCACACCGTATGCCCCCGCCAGGGACATGGAACATGCTTCGACCCACTCTTTGGAGTGTACAACATTTCGAGGGGCTTCGCTCATAGTGCTCTGGCACGAAGACCCTTCGCAGCGGGATAGGTTCGTTACCATAAAGCTATCGCCACCTGGGGTGACTTGCATGACACTAGGCACTGAGCTGAGACCATGTCTACTAACATTACCGGTGATCATCGCCGCCCCCAGGACGATAACCCTCGTGTCACTTCAGGTTAGAAGCAGGCATTTGGAGGGCATCGCACCTATTCTACCTAGCAGTTGGTTACAGGGGCAACCCTCGCCGCTATCAGGTTTTCTGCGCGTCCCTTGACGCACACTTGTGGGATTCAGTAAGGGCTTGGATCGGTGGCTGGGGGCAACGGGCTCACTCTGATCATGCTGTCGCGGTGTGGTCAGTCTTCTTAGATAAGTAAAGCGATGTTGTGTGGGGCAAGGCAATGCAGAACCAACAGTCCAATAAAGAACAAGTATTTTTGGACCCCCTCGTGACGTATCATTTCCAGGGGAAGACATGTGGCATTTGATGACATAGGCCTACCTTTGCCTATATATAGTGGACTTTGTGACTTATTCAAGGATTTTTGCTCAGCCTGTCAAAATCACTTTCTCATTTTAGAAGTCAAGAGCTCTTGGATTCTAGAGAAAGAAATAATCTTGGACATAGCATTGGACCCTGATTCGGACCTCGACTTGGAATGTAGACTGCCAGCCTTGTTCATCTCAGCCTTGTCTTCACAGCACTGCCACTCTTCATAGCCTATCTGGGAAGCCTTACTCTCTGCCCTTACTCCACCCTCACTGTCTCTCACTTTGTACAATTGAAAGTTGACTCGGACTGCACCCTTTGTGGCACATCCACGTAGGTACGAATCCACTTTCCTTGACATCCAACGTTGTTGCTGCTAAAAATATGCTCTGCGTACGTTGCGAAACCCGAGCCTGGGCCGATTGACCTGCAAGACAGAAAACGAGTGACCGCCGGGTGGGGTTCCCAGCGGAGAACTCTCCGATGCTTAAGTCAGAGCGTAGCTACATGATAATGACTCTGAAAAAGCATGAATGTGTGTAGTTGTCCTTATACCTGGGGGGTAGACCCCTTTATATAGCGGTAGGAAAAAGAGCCCTAGTAAGACTGGGCCGTAGGCTAGATGTGTTAGGATCGCATTAGGATCCTTGAGGATCACGTCATGATCTCTGATAAGATAACTATCAGTCTTCCAGTTCAACTAGGATTGCCTGGTATTCCCCAATTATTGAGAGTTATATTTGAGGTATATCATAAGTCCCCCACTTCCTTAGCCAAAATGTTTGGCTGAGGAAGTTTATACCTGGTGTCTTGAGACACACGTCAAATTTGTAAGGGATTCTCCATCCGCTTATAGGGGTAATAATATTTTTCTACTCCATATGCTCGGACCTAAGCTCGTGGGAGCTTAAGCCTTGGAACTTTGCCCGAGTAGGATGCTAGAACTCTAGCTCTTGAGAGCCAGGTTTTTCGAATGTCGCCTAAGTAGGCTACTCGGAATCATCTTTAGGAAGATGAATCATGGGATCTCGGGATCCATTAGAGGTTGTGCCCCACGTTAGCCTCTCTAGAGAGAGGACACAGAGCTGTGCATGCAAGTTGTTGCATGTGCTAAGTGTTTGAATGTCCCCTTGAGGGGTCACCTCTCCTGTGGAAGGTGTTTGTTTTGTGCAAGTGTGTGTTCTTTAGCTTGAGCTGACCACATCATGCTTGCGTTTTACTTTGACGCGAACCCTTATCGTCAGCTAAGGGCTGGCAAAGAAGCCTTGCACTCACACTCAGCCAGGTTTCGAATTAACAAAACAGGGTAGGGCGACGAACTCCCACTTGGTTTTGCCGTTTCACGGGTTAGAACTATAGCTAAACCGTTCGGATAGAACTTGAGCTCTATCCTGTCACCCTTGAGGGTGTTACCCTTGAGGGTGTTCGTCCCTTGAGGGACCGCCCTAGAGGGCTAGTGGAACGTAGAGTTCAGATAAGCACCCTTGAGGGCTAATGGAGCACAAAACTTAGAATTCTCGTATGTGCCCTTATGGAGTATGAAGCGTGTAGCTCATGTAAATGCCCTGGGGGGCTGGACAGAACTTAGAGTTCTCACCATACGTGCCCTTGGGGGCGGATGGAGCGCAAAGTGCTCTGATTCACCAGTTGCATTGGTAGCATGCGCTGGTGTGAATGTTTGAACGTTGATAGTCGGTCACTGTATGACCGGATATATAATTCCGAGCTCGGCGGCAGGATACTACTGCAAAAACCCTTAAGTTGCCGGGTGCTATGAATTTGTTCCTTGCTTGTGAAGTGGTTTTTGCGTCATTGTTGATGCTTAGTAGCGCAGTATAAACCCTTGCAACAAGAAAAAGTACGTGACTGAAAAAATAGCTTCTGAAGCAATTAAAGTACATGAACTTAAATGTACAACTATGTTTTTAACACATAATTGAGAGCGGTGTTCAACACTGCGGCCCTCTTGGGGTTTTGTCGGTTAGCCGACAGGGGGTGTGCTGCATTGCGTGTCGCATGTGAGTTTAAAACGTCATAGCAGTCGGAATCCCCGACTTGTGACGTACTTACGTTAATTGGTGCAACTAGATAATGCTAGACCCAAATTAAACATAGGTCTAGGAAATACACAAGCACATAGGAGAAGCAGTCCTTATGAGGCTTGTTAGTACCTAGAATTGTAGTCATATTATTATTGGGACGGATATGCACTGTCAAAAGTGCTCAAACTTTTAAAGAATGCGTAGCATGTTCAGTCCAATTGAGCATTCTAAAAAGCTTAATGTTCAAAAGAGCTTCTAGTGTATTGCCAAATAAATAAGATCATGTAGGCAGTAGGCCTTAAATCTAAATAGGCCTTTTTTACGGATTAAAAGCTCGATACTTTAAAAAGTATGAGGCCTAAATGGAATATATAAGAACTTTTGGGTCTTAAGTATAAATATGCACTTATCATAGGTAAAAAGCTTAATGCTTTTAAACAGTGTGGCATAGCTTGAATAAAGAAGACTTTGTGGGTCTAAAACCTAAATATGCCTTTTATGGGGGTAAATGCCAAAAAGAAAGAAGCCACCTGATTTTTTTGGCCTGCCCAAATCTCTCACGGTCGAAGCACCTCCATCTGCAAGTCTATTGGCCGAGACTTTTCTTGGTAGGAAGACCAGCCATGGAGCCGACGCTGGCGCGATTTGAGGGAGTTGACCAGTGAGGCGGTGACCGTTAACTGTGCGACAGTGGAGCACTAGCGACGCTTCTTTTTCGTCGTTTTGGTTGGCGATCTTGATGGAGTGGTGCCGTCACTTTTGGTCGCCGTGGATAGAGCTGTGCCCTTGCGACGGTAGTGCAGATTTGAGGGGAAGGAGGAGCCGGTGGCTACTTGTCGCTATGGTGTGGAACCTGTTGGCTCTGCCTCAAGTTGCGGTGGTGATTGGAGTGGTTGACCGGTGGCAAGTTGTTTTAGATCTGGAGTAATGATGGCCATGGTAGCACGGATCTGGACCGGAGGGCGGCGAACAACAGTTGTGTGGCGCCGTCCAGCGCCGGCGCTGGTGGCGCGGAGCTGCTTCTTCATCTTCTTTTCTTTTTGTATATATTTTTTTGTTGCTCTATCAATTTTGCGGCGGCTTGTGATGTTGGTAACCCCGGTGGCATTACCTTTTGTCGTGGTGCCACCGCGAAGGTTGTGGTGATAACGGTGGAGCTGTCTGGTTGCCGCCGGCGGTGTGCATCTTGACGGGAGGACAATGGCAAAGTAGTGCTAGGTGGCATTACCGATTGCGGCTTGGGCCTTCGAGGCCGTAGCTTTTTCTGCTCTCTCTCTGGTTTTATTGGTTATTATTGTAATTGTTTCGGCTGTGGTGGCCGCTGATGGTGCCACGACTCCGGTGGCGATGCGATGGTTGTCTAAGAGTGGCATCGTTTGTCAGGATGCCGGGGTTTGGACGACGTTGCACCACTTGGCAGTGATCTCGATTAGTGCAGCGTTGCCTTGTTGCTGCTGACCGTGGCGGACAGAGTGGCGTCGGGTGAAGCCGTAATGGTGTGGCGCTGGTGCCTTGCAGGAGGAGTCGATCACACGGCGTGATCAGCTTCTTCCTTTTTATTTTTTTGGATGTTGTTGTATCTGCTCCGGCAACTTCACGCTGACGGTTTGTGACATCGGAGATCAAAGTGTTTGCGCTGGTGAGAATCTTGATTGAGGTGGTTGCACCGGTGGCGGCGCTGCTACTGGTGCTTATTTTCCTTTTGCTGGACTTTTTTCCCGGAGGTGCCGTCGGTGGCTCGCGGCACCTTGCTGGTTCTCTTTGCTACTCTGGTAGCTTTGCAACGACCGGAGATGGTGACGTCCTGACCTTGTTTTTGATTGTGCATGCATGGGCCTGCCGTGTAGGCAATGCTGATGGTGGCGGCATTATTGTTTATGGTGTTGACCATGGGGGCAAAGTGATTACGTTTTCTTGAGGTCAATCGGCTAGGTTAGCGGGTCCCACGGATGGCGCCAAAATGTTGCTGCTAAAAATATGCTCCGCGTATGTTGCGGAACCTGAGCCTGGGCCGATTGACTTGCAAGACAAAAAACGAGTGACCGCCGGGTGGGGTTCCCGGCGGAGAACTCTCCGATGCTTAAGTCAGAGCGCAGCTACATGATAATGACTCTGAAAAAGCATGAATGTGTGTAGTTGTCCTTATACCTTAGGGGTAGACCCCTTTATATAGAGGTAGGAAGAAGAGCCCTAGTAAGACTGGACCGTAGGCTAGATGTGTTAGGATCGCATTAGGATCCTTGAGGATCACGTCATGATCTCTGATAAGATAACTATCAGTCTTTCAATTCAACTAGGATTGCCGGGTTTCTCCAATTATTGAGAGTTATATTTGAGGTATATCAAACGTGATTGTAATAATTGTAACCTAAAAATTCATCGTACCATAAAAGCCAAATCCATCAAAGCCTTACGTCCAAACATCAATAAATCCTTGACTAGTCTGAGTGCAACAAACATCAAATCAACATACAACAATTCATTTAAGAGCACAAACGAATGTCACAGTAAAAATACAAAGCAATAAACGACTAATTAAAAATCATTCAAAAAAACAAGAGGAATGTAGTTTTTTCTTATGTCAAGTCATACAAGCCCAACTTCTTCATAGATTGCTATGTCCAACCGATATCACATTATCATGTACACATGAACAAGACGTTCATCAAACTGCATAAATCCAATCATAACCAATTACACCAACACAACCTAGGTTTCAGAATCCACCAAACTGACTTTATTCTCATATGAATTGATATTCTAATTGCTAATACATCTAGTTTTAATCTCAAGTCCCTCATAAGAGTTATATGATTAAAATCTCAAATTCGTCTTTCGCCTTACAAAAATACTTATTTTTTAGAGTGCGCAAGATATATGGTTCTTCATTATATCATTAATTAGGTTAAAATAAAAGTTTTAGAAAAAAGTTCAAAGAGTTCCATTATTTATTGCATCTTAAAAATTCCATAACAAAAAGCCTTAGATTTTACCCCTTTTTTCATCGATCCGAGGTACTAAACTTGATCGTAAGAGAGACTACACAAGATATAATGTAGTTCATTATTATGATGATCAACATTCAAACTTTCAGAGCCAAATTTTGATCAAGTTAAAATAAAATCGAGACTTACGAATCGAATTTAGTGAGAGTGTGATATCGAAACATAATTAAAAAAAATTGAGATTATAACAATTAACCAGGAACAAATACATTAATAAAAAATCTTTCGCTTCTTCCTTTTTCTTTGAACACTAGCTTCTTCCCTTTTCTCTCTTTGTACTTATCTTTATTGAGACAACCTTAGCCTCACTCACAAGACTTGATTTTTAAATATAATTCTCGTTTCGGCTTTTCTAATTACGAGTCACCGTGGCACACGCAATGCGTGTGCGAAAATGAAATTAAAAGCATAAATTTTATTTTAAAAAATAAACATCACATATATGTGTTTATTGTCATATTTAGTTAAATGAATCTTAAATGAATAGAATAAGTTAGCCAAACGTGTCCAAAAAGAAATTAGCAAAATATTATTATCGTATTAAACTTGGTCTTTAATTTTTTTAATTATTTTTCTGATAAATTTTAATTTGTGAAAACTAAATATATTTTTGTATAGTTACTTACCAACTGAGATTTTTATTTTGTATCATTTTCCAAAAAATTTCTTAGATGTCACTCGTCATCATTATAGGTTGATAGTTATGTAATACGAAAAATGGTGTTACACCAAACCAAGTTTTGACTTAATAAATAATATAAATATAGATAGGTAGTTACTTACCAATTAAGATTTTTATTTTGTATCGATTTCTAAAAAATTCCTTGGATGCCACTTGTTATCATTATAGGTTGGTAGTTATGTAATACCAAGAGTATTCCACGAAACCAAGTTTTGACTTAATAAGTAGTATAGAAAACTAAATATATATTTGTAGGTAATTACTTACCAACTGAGATTTTTATTTTGTAACATTTTAGAAAAAATTCATTGGATGCCACTTGTCATCATTATAGGGTGATAATTATGTAACAACAAAAAGAGTGTTACACCAAACTAAATTTTGACTTAAAAAGCAGTATAGATATAGATAGATAGTTACTTACCAATTGAAATTTTTATTTTGTATCATTTTTTAAAAAATTCCTTAGATGTCACTTGTCATCCTTATAGGTTGGTAGTTATGTAACACCAAAAAAGATGTTACACGAAATCAAGTTTTGAGTTAACAAGTAGTATAGAAAACTAAATATATTTTTGTAGGTAATTACTTACTGATTGAGATTTTTATTTTGTATCATTTTCTAAAAAATTTCCTTGGATGCCACTTTTCATCATTATATGTTGGTAGTTATGTAACACCAAAAAAGGTGCTACATCAAATCAAGTTTTGACTTAATAAGTAGTATAAATTAGTCTATTCGTTTTACTTATTTGGGCTGCCCTAAATAAAAGTAGCAAATATCGAGCACCCACTAATCATTTCTTTAATATTGTACTCATAAGCCCAACTCGTGAATTTTTGCCAAAAGAATATATGATATTAGGTTAAATGGCACAAAAAGTGTATCACTTATTTTACGTTTTAGGCTTGTTATTTTACGTATTAGGCTTGGGGTATTACAACTATCCACCAACTTAAGAATCAGGTGCATGGGATCAAAGATTTTCTTTCTTTTTTTTGTTTTAATCTTTGCCCGTGATAAATTTAGCTCAGGTTTTTCTAACACGTACAAGTACACATGTTAAGAAGCTTTTAAGATGGTCCAAATCAATCTAATACTTGTGAACTTCAAAAAATACTTGTGAACTTCAAAAAAATAATCGACTTAATGTTACAATCTAATTAGACCTAACAAATTTGTATCAGCGGGTGGCTCGCAGATAACCCATCACATTTGTTAGGTACAAGTACAATTTACTTGAAATTTTATGACCCATTCTTAACCCACTATGAGCGGGTAACAGCCACAGGTAATCCAATATTTTTCTCACCTTTTTTTCTTTCCTTTTTTCCTCACACATGCACGCACAGAACTCACGTAAGACACATATGTGCATGCACTCACACACAGGCACACACCCAAAGACAGAATACATAACACACACTGTACACGCGCACATACACAGAATAAACAACATACACTCATGTACAACAGCGCACACTCATAGACACACATAAAAACACATGCAAAGACGTTCATTCATATACAGAATAATTACCACCCACACCCTCTCCCTCTCCCTCTCCCTCTCTCTCTCTCTCTCTCTCTCTCTCTCTTTCTCTTATACACACTCTTATACACACACACACACACACACTCTGTGTTGGAGTTTTAGAGTTACTATGTACTAAGTGAAAGATGAAAGATAAATGCAAAGTTAAAATCCTAAGCATAATTTGCCAAATGGCTATGCCTATGCCTGACCCGCCTTTACTCAACCTTTGTGGGTAGATGTAAAGATTATTCCAAATTTATGAGTATGCAATATGAATCCAAATGCCAAGTCCTTTTTTACTCCTGACTCGGGTCTACCCGAAAGTCACGAATAAAGATTGTCAGGTCTAGAGCTAACTAAAGGACAGTCAAAAGAGCAACCATAGCCTGTTTTATTATAAAGAATCATCATATTAAACAATCGAATGACCATACTAACCCTCAACTGAAATCACATTAATATTTCCGTCCTAATTTTTTAGTTTCATTTACCGATTGTCAATTTTCATATAATTAGTAGAAAACTTAACTTGTATATCTACTAGGTTATGAAAAGCTTCTTGTTTTCGATTGTCTCAAAAATATTAGTCACAATCCAAATAAGGAAAGAACTTAATTATACTTGTATTTCTGTTTATGACCCTTTAATAATGACTCTTTCTCTTTAATGACTATGCCTCTGCCCTTTCTAATCCACTTATCTTCTCTTATCTGTCTCCATAACCATTCTCTTCTCTTTCCACTCTCCTAGACCAGTACCTTACCCAAATCTGTTATTCCCAATATCCATCGTCTTCTTTCTCTATCGAGTGTCATTACCTTCGATGTCACCCAACGCCATCATTTGTCCCCCACGTCACCATTTTCTGTCAACAACAATTGCCGCCTCCCATCAACCAACGTTGTTGTCTTTTATCCACCAATGCCTCCACCTTCTTCATTGACCATTGATGCCAACTGCTCTCGACACTTGTTGACCTAGATCCAAGTCTTCTAATTTTAACCCAAGTCTTCCATGGAAGCCTTACTTTGATGTATTTTAATGCCACCAACAAATCAAAAATGGTTTCAGTATTGTTCTACTCTCAAACTTTCAATCTAAAATTTGAATTTTGATAAGAAATGTATGTAAATAGTTTTTAAGAAAATTTATGGAGGTTTTTTTTAGAGGAACATTGGTGATTGATGTGGTGATTTGAGGCAGCCGTGGTGGTCGAGGAAGGTGACTATGGTGGTTTGAGGAAAAACAAGATCCAGTGACGCAGACATCCTACCGCTTAGGCAAAATGCCTGAGCAAACGAGGAGGCATTGTTCAAACCAAGAGAGAAAGAAGCAATTTTGGTTTTTGTAGCAAGTCGCTTTAGAAAATCCCATGGAAGGAGTTTTAGGTAATCGTCATCTTATTTAATTTAAAATTAAAAAAATAAGGGAAAAAAATCAAGAAATGACTCTTAAAATGCCCAAAAGGACAACTAATATATCAAAAACAGGAAAATGAATTGGGGACTAAGTTATGCAGAGGGAAGGTATTTGGCATCCAACACACCCTTTTGATCTCTACTTCATTTCTATTATTTTTTTGCCTTAAAACATATAACATGTTAAATGTGCAATAATGGTTAGCCTAAGTATATTTTTATATTTTTGGCTTGTACTTGACATCAGAGGTCGAATTGTCTACGTATGTGATCGGACTAACCGGAATCAAAACCACCGTAGTTTGACTCTAGTCCTACGAAAAATAATCTACATTTCGATCTTAAATGTAGACTGAGAAATGAAAAAGACTCGTTTTGATTTTTATAATAGAAATGCTATCACGAGAAATGGGAGACAATTCTATATGATTAAGCTAAACTAGAAAAGCTACTAAGATTACCTAGGGAAGTTGTTTGTCTGGATGACTCGGGAACACTATCCGAAGAATCCACGATGCAAGAGACTAAATGACTTATAAGTGAAGATGGAGTGCTAAATTCTCTGGAAAAATGATATACCACTTCACAAAGAAATGGTATAAACATCTCTATGGAGAATAAGCTTAATTGAGACCATGACCCCTGAAAATAAAGGCCAAGGGGCCTAATTATAGAGCTCTGGGGTGCCAAAACTGATAAGATTAGCTATGTCAATATGTGAGCTGGAGATAAGTCTGAATATTTGATAAAAATCATAGATTGACAAAGATCAACTTTTCATATCATTATTTTATATTTTTTCCAAATTTCGAGGTATTATCTAACCTTAACTTCGATAATTATCTCCGGATTTAATACATGGGATGTACTAGATTCAGGATTTATCATCATTAATCATATAATAATCCTTGCATCAAGAATAATTCACAGAATAATTTTGACATCACCTCTTACCAGTTCAGTATTTATCATCACAACCGATTAGTTTAAAAAAGTAAATAAATATCTGGATGCTTGGACTGGACCGATATAATTGGACTGGACTAGATTGCCAAACAAGACTAGACCACTTGACTAATGGACTTAACACATGGACTTATGACTTAGACAACTAGACTGGATTGGATTGGAACAAATTAACCAATTAAGTTGTATTATTAGGCATAAGATTAATAATACACTCTAATCAATAATAAAGCCCAATATTTATTTAATTAATAATAACTACAAAATAGGATGTCCATAGAGCCCCTTTGGTGGGCAAACATTACCAACAAACAACATATTTTTGTAGTGAAACATGAATAAGACTCTTAACAGACCCGAGGACCATGATAGAGGTATGTGGTCAAACCTTTACACGGCTTCTTGTGTATCCTTCGGAGAAGAATCAGACTAGCGTTGTTCGGAGATAGGGATATTGTTAGAAGTTGGAGCCAACAGTAATAACAATTAGTCGTCGAACAATATAATAATGAAACTTTTGTCTGCTGCCGGAGCCATCAAATTGATTAAAATTATCAATAGATAAAACCAATATCTAGATGCGGGACACCCAAATCAATTTGAAAGGGTGTCTAGATATGTAAAAGAAGTAACAATCTTATCCGTTAATGGAGCAAACAAATTGATTTGAGTGGTCAATGGATAGAGTTGCAAACCTATATACCAAAGCCTCCAAATCGATGTGCACTACAAGAAAAGATGATTTTTGCGACAGACTTTTAGCGATAGAAGGAATTCTGTTGCTAAAAGAGCTTTCAGCGACGGGTTTTACCATCAGTAAAAGTCCGTCGTTAAAAACTTTTACCGATGGACCATTCTGTCGGTAAACTCAAAGTTTTACCGATGGACAAAACCATCACTAAATAGTTTTAAAGAATTCTATAATTTTCGTTCGTTTTTTTAAAAAATAAATTGAAGAGATAGAATGGTACCGTCGCTAAAAATTCCGTCGGTAAAAGCGTTAAAAAAGACTTTTAGCGACGGAATGATTCCATCGCTAAAAGTCACCAATACAGATCTACTTTCTTTCTCTCGTTTCTCTCTTTGTCTCTTATCTCTCATCCACCGGCGTTCTCACCTTCGGCGATCCCTCTCTACGGCGACCAAACTCTGGCAACACCCCCGTTATTCCCTGACGCTGCGCCACCTCCGGCGGCCCTCACGGCCTCACCAACTTTGGCCAGATTGATCTAGCATAGTCTGCCTAGATCTACAACTCTGGCCAACTCCGGTTTCGAGACCTCAGCCACTACATTCACAGTAAATGCGCTTCATTTTCATTTTATAAGAATTGAGTCTTTTTATTGTTGTTTAACCTAATTTGCCTTGTGTTGATCGGAATATAAAAGCAGATCTCGGTAGATTTGAAGTGGGTTTTACGCTTAATGTATGACTTTTATTACTTTTTTATTATTTAATTACTTGTTAGTTGTATGTGATGGATGAGTGATTTGCTTATGTGCTAGTTGTTAGGGTTTATACTCATTCTAAAACGGAAGTCATCGATTAGCCGAGCAGGAGTGTAAACTTTAGATATATATTAGGTAGTTATTAGAGCGTGAAAAAGGGAGCTAGAGCAGGAGCGGGAGCGGGGGCGAGAGCGAGGATCGGTGAGTTGATCGCTTCATAAGAATTCGGTAACTTAGTTTGAAGATGATGATTGGCTCGTATTGTACCTCTACAGCTCAAGTTAGCTTTACGGTTGCGAGTATTGAAGTGAGTTATGTACCAGTAGCACCTTGATCTAGCCCAGACTGCTTAGCTTAAGGCTTAAAGGATCTCCAAAAGTCATATTCTATAAGCATTGTCACATTGCACCTTTTAACAAATTTAAACCATTTAGATGCTAGTCTCTTTTTGTGTGCGGCATTGTAGGTTACATGCCTTATTTGTCGACAGTTTGCATCTTTCACTGCTTGCAATGCCCTTGTAGATAGTGGCAACTGGAAAGGGTATGCCAAATTTTGAGATCTGACTTGCCAAAAGAAAATAAATGGCCATTTCTGGATCTCACACAAACCCTCATATGTTGGTGTGAAAAGCAAAGAGTCTTGACTTTATGCTCTATCTATGCACCTAAGGTTATAATCTAGAAACTGTAAGATGGTTGACCATGAAAATACATGTTTCTCCTTTAGGAGCTGAAGGTAATCACGAGTAAACATAGACCAGAAGTCGATGTTTCTTTTTGTTAAGTTTGTTCTGAACATTTCATGAAAACTTCAATCATATTGTTCAAGAAACAAGCTCACATTTGTATCAAAGACTTCCTGCTTTTAAAGCCATAAGTGATGATGTCTGGATATGGTATAATATTTGACAAATTAACCGACTAAAAGGAATTGAGAAAATATTACCAAACCACATACCTAAATTGAGATCACCAAAAGACCCAATTCAATTTTTTTGAATTGGTCAAATGTTTTTGTTTATAATTTACTGGAATGATACGATATAGACTCTTCATTGTTTGTAATCGACAATTCTAATTGTTAGACTTCTTTATATGAATTTTCATTCTTTATATAATTTTGTTAAATGTGTATTGAGCATTTGAGAATTAAGAATTTAAAATTGAGATTGTTGACTGTGCATTAAGCATTTGAGAATTGAGATTGTTGACGGAGGATGTGACCCAATTAGATTGAGATATCTGTGATTTAGTCAATTGCCCCCGCCCCAGCCGTTGCCCTAGCCCGATGTCGATTTTTTCCTCACGCGCGTTGATTCTCTTTCTTCTGTGGGTTCTATCTCAGGTATATTTGATAACAGTGTTTAGTCAATTTTTGCTAGTCTTATATTTAAATTATATTTGAACTGTATTAATGTCGGTGTTTTGTAGGATATCGACGAGGCTATGGCCCGATACGTGGGGTACGCATCAACCCCCAACGTAAACAGAGAGTTACTCTCAACCAGGAGGGCCAGTAAGTAAAAAAAAATTCACATCATGCAGTATACACATTCTTCAATTTTGATAGTTATTACGGTTCACTTATTTAATGTATTTATTTATTTCTTTGGCAAGATCCTGGAGAATCAGGCGTTGACAAAGATCATCGTTCTTGTGAAGGGCCGATTCTTTGAGCCACGGCTGTACTAGAAAGACTGGGATGCTGGGACGGGGGAGTCCCTATGGGAGGAAGGGCTGGTACGATTAACTATTTTTGTTTGCGATAGTATTCATTTAATTAGAATGTAGTATTTAAATTAATTTATGTAATTGGATGCCATGTAGGAGGGGTTCGAGTTTGAGTCGCCTGAGCAGCAGGCGCTGGGGCGGCATATTTTTTTGCCTACGTCACCAAGAATTACCGCCGATGGCTGCACGACACATGGGACCAGGCAAAAAAGATGCTGCCTTAATGCAGGAGCTGAAGAAATATCCCCCACATTGGAAATCTCCTTCTGTATGGGGTAGATTATTGATCGGAGGGATACTAATCCATGCTGGGACGCTAAGAGTAGGAGTGGGGTCGAGAACAGACGTGAGAAAGATCCCACACACACGGGGGGGGGGGGGTCAGTGGCACATAACGTCATCCAACACAGGAATACAGTTGAGCACCAGGACCTGGAGGAAGATGAGGTCATAACTCTGACATATAGTCAGACGCACATGAGGAAAAAGGATAAGGACGATGCCCAGCGGGCAGGGGACTATGTTTGAGATATTACCCAGCGGATCGATGTAAGTTCGAGTTAATTTGTTTAATATGTTAAATTTTTGTCTTTGTATTCAATGTTTGTTGTGTTAATCTTTCAAATCTTTAAATCACTATTTTGCAGGCCTCATATGAACAGATTAAAGGGTCCGAGCAGTAGTCCGCACAGCCATCAGAGTCCACAAGTACGGATACAAGTACTAGGGCATTAAAGCGATGGTTGGATACACTGGAGGTCGTCAATGGGCCGAAAGGCTGCATATGCGGTCTGCCTAGCACGACTGCATGTGCCATGATAGGAGCGTCCCTACCCTCTGTTGCCCCTCCACAGACACAGGCACTGACCAGTGATTGTTAGACGAGGACGAGATCCGCCTCGTTGTTACAGAGGTGTTCAAGATAATCAGGGTGCATGATCAGGCACAAACACTATACACGTTTACTAAATGTTTGAAATTACGATTGCAGTTGAGATTAATGCGTCTGTGACTTTACATGCAAGGCACTGCTGCTGGACATGCCGAACTGGATCCGGATTAGAGTGCCTCCGTGGATGAGGATGATCAGCAGGATCCAGATCCAAGACTCGGCAACCCTGAGCGTGCTCTCCCAGCTTCTACTCCCCTTCCGCTCGCATGCCTTTCGGGCTTGTACTCCCCTTCCTCTCTCGTGCTTTTTGGGCTTGTACTCCCCTCCCCTCCCCTACTCTATTTTATCTTGCTCCCTTGCCCTCTTGAACTATATATACATTTTATTTTTCATTATAGTATACATTTTTTCAAGTTATATAGTTGTTTTGTGTTTGTCTTAGGGTTAAATAATTGATGATGGGTAATGTGCATTTGTTGGATTGTGCCTTGTTCTTGAGAACTTGAATTCGTAATACAGTTTTGGGCATTACAAAAATAAAAAAAAATTGACTTTTAGCGACAGATTTATTCCGTTGCTAAAGAGTTTCCTTAAAGCGCCACTTTTAGCGACAGAAATGCCATCGCTAAAAAGTGAACCTTAAGCGATGGAATCTCTGTCAGTAAAAATATTGTTCTGTTGCTAAATATCTAACGTAATAAATTATTTTTAAAAATAAATTTAAATACGAAAAATACATTTAGAGATGAAAATTCCGTCGCTAATGCATAAAACAATTCGTCTCTGAAAGTCCAATATTAGACAAAGGATTTTGAAATTCCGTCGCAAAACTTTTAGCGACGGGCTTTTATATGAGGGACTTTTAGCGACAGGGTGTCCGTCGCTAAAACCTTTTAACGTGTGCTTTTAGGCAGGGATTTTCCCGTCGCTGAAAGGCTTATTTCTTGTAATGGTGAAAAGGTCATCTAGATGTATAAAAAGGGAATCTTGTCTATTACCGGATCCACCAAATCGATTTGGATGGTCGATAGACAAGATGTTCGTATTGTTAGATGCTGGAGCCACCAAATCTATTTCCTAAGGAAGAGATTGTACCAATGGAGATCCATTTTACCTATAGTTTGGTTGTTAGTTGCCCCGAGCAACAAAACGAGGAAGTTGATGAACCTGAATGGTCTTTTAACAATACGAGAATAACTTTGATTGTTCCTGGAGCCACCAAATTGATTTGAGTGATCGATGGACAAAGTAAACACTTGACTAAGACCCGGGGCTAATAATACGTCACAGTGGCTGGTCGCTTAGTCAAGATCATACTTAAATCTAAGAGTCGGAGCCAGCAACGTGTCTAAATAGTTGGTTGCTTAGATATAAGAAAATTTTGAAAATATCACTCAAAGCCAGAGCAATGTCCAAGGACAGCTGGTCGTTGAGTGCCGAGAAAATTAGTGTAATTAATATGAAGAAAATGTTGCTTCTAGCAACAAATGTGGGATCTTGCACTAGCTTACACCATACAAAAATCACTAAACTGAGCAACAGATTTGAGTAATCTGATCGCAAAACAATCCGAGGATAGTATTGTGAACATGCATATGCAAGCATGCAAGCACATAAATGTTGGATAGAAAAAACGCACTAGATGGAATGAGTTAAATATCATGCGCAGGCAGGCAAAACACGCATATTTAGGAGATTGAACAGTTACACAAGCATACCATGCACGCAAGCACACATGTACGTAAAAATTACTTCACAACCAGGATGCAATTTTTTTTTATAAACGTTGAAAATCGGAAATAGTCAAAGGGTAGAAAAAGTTGAAATATCGAATCGAAAATCGGTCAGTTTGTTAGCAGGTTTGACTAATTTAAATGGAAAACCATTAGGTTAATCCGTTCAGATTTGTGAGTGATATTTAGGGTTTTTTGAACACTTCAAACCCAATCCAATCATATTTTCTCTCAAATTTCATTCTCCCAAGGAATCTTAAATTACATCTCTAGCACATCAAACCTTAGGATTCTCTTCTTTTCTCTTTTTATTTCAGCAGAATTATGGATTTCATACGAACTAGAAGGAGATATGAAGGAGGGCCGCAAATTGGCCAAATTTGGTGCTTCATGAAGAGGAATCAGACTGATGACTACTCGTTCTTGACTCAAAATCAAGGAGTTCACTTGAGCAAGCATTTTTCCGATGAGGTATGTCTTTCAATGAATCCTCCCTAACTACACACACCAATTCACCTTTTTTCACACACAAGTCATCCCCATGGAAAGTAGGGCCCACCCATGCTATTTGCATGCATAAACTGGACGACTCTTTGAGATTTTTCTCCTTTTCATTGATTTTGTAGCCCCTCCTCATGAACATACGATCTAGGTACTCCCTAAATTTGGTTAGGGAATGGTGGGCTAAGATACCTGAAGCTGTAGGAGCTAGGATATGCGGTGACCCATAGTAAAAAGCATCTTTTATACTTGGTGAGCATTGCTGGGATACCATAAACACTTTCCACTTGCCATTCGGGGAAGCAACGCTTACCCCGTACGATTTCATAAATATCACACGTATTCGTGTTTGAGGAGGATTTATTTTTTGGGGCCTATGATCTCGATAAGAATGAGACCTCGTGGTCTAGTTACTTGGCTTTGAGCCATCTTACAACAATTTTCAAAAAGAGTAGTTTCTTCATCTTTACTTTAAAAATTTTCCACACTGAGAAAGCCTGTTCATCTTTTCTTTTAGTCAAGCTAGCTTCGTTTCCTCGATCTTAGTCAATGGTGCAGCTCTCTGCTTGCTTCTCTCACGCTTGCTTGAGCATGGATGAGTGCTGTTGGAGCAGTTGATATGGCCCTAAATCTATGTGCCTATGATTTCATTTCTCAAGAAATTTGCGATGCAGTAGCCCAAGTCTTAAATGAGGCAGTTCCATCATGTTAGATACCCTTCGTGCACACTAACCCTTCATGCACACTACGAGGGTGTGGATTTGGATGGGGCCGATGGCCCAACAATTGATCAGTAAGTCCTGGGTTTCTCTTCTATGTCTTTGGGGATACCCTATTTAGCAACGAGGATGACTTCGTGCAGCTATGGTGCGTACGGGCTTTGAAGAAGGTTGGAGAGATTAGGGAGTACAACTGGCATACTCCCACTTTCACTTATTGTTATCATTTTATTTGCATGGTATCTCGAGCGCAGTCTCTGAGCTTAATGGGGCATCATGATTTTCTTGAGAGGTATGTATGTGCCTTTTTTGTTCTTTTGTAGTTATTCTCATGTATACTATTAGACTTCTTGCCACTTGTCATTTTGGTATCACAGGTTTTGGCATTCAAAGTCCTGGGATCGCGGGCTCCTCGATTGGGTGGGAGGCACATCAAAGAGACTGAGCTGGCTATGTAAAGGTGGAATTTCTGGGAAGAGCAGGTAGGGGCCACCATGGGGGCTTACCGGGATAGTTATAATAGGCTGACTCAGCATCCGGATAGTTTCAAATAAATGTGTTATTATCTGATTGAAAGGAACTGAGTAAAACTCCTCCCCATATTGTGATCAATGTTTTAATGAATGTCTTGTTATCTGATTGAAGGGGATCGAGTCAAACTCTTCCCTAGATTATGGTCAAACTATTTATGATCGTCTGAAACCTTCTCTTGTTTCTCTTGAAGTATCTATGTTTGTTTTAAAACCTTTGGAAAAATCATCATTGTATTTTAAAATGATGTCTTTGAAATGATCTGCAAATGATTATGTTGGTATTTGGTTATGATTATTAATGTTCGTTTCAGAACTGGAATGATTGTAAATGTTTATTTTGGTGTCCGTCTAGGATTTTCTATGGTCATTTTTGGTAGATACTTATGACTGATTATAATTGTTTTGGAATTTATCAAACTGTTCATGACTGATGAAATGTTTTAAAATATTATTATTAAATGAATTCTTTAGAATCATTTTGTAATTCTTTCGGTTGACCTTGTACGACCTTACTGAGCTCTCAAAAGCTCATCCTTCATTTAACTCCCTTCTGCAGGTAATGATCAGTTGTAGCATGCTTGGGAATAAGTTTAGAGTATGTGTGAGATTACAGTGAGTCCATAACTACTGTGTAGTGAGACGTACTGTCAACTCATTCTATAAGGACTCGAGTTTGTAAAGAACTTAAGTTTCAATAGTTTAAGTTTATGCATTTTTAAATATTGTATTTTGAAGAATTTGAGTTGTTGTTTAGTTAGATGCTTAGAACTATGTGTGAGTAAATAGGATTTGATGTAAAGTGGTAGGTTAACATTGCAGGAGTTTAGAACGATGGAGCTCCGGATTTTTGAAATGTTACAGTTCGTACAAGAGCAGTTCGGTCTTGTTGTATTAAGAATCTAGGTATATGATTCTGTAGGCACAGAACCACATAGTATAGGTAACGCGATTCTGTAGAATCATATTACAGTTAATGAGAGTGGGGTAAGATAATGATAGAGTTAACAAGTTTGGCTTTAACCTATGATTGTATTAATCTTTAGACACGTGTTAGTTGTACCAGTATGGCTCGCACTCATAGTACTGGCAGTGGAGATAGTATGGAGGGCCAGGAGGTCACCGATAGATGAGATTCCAATAGGCTTGTATAAGATGTGTAGAGATCATTTCCTCAATGTTCGAAAGACCTGACAAACAATCCTTTAATTGAGAAATGTGCTATACAGAGGTTCTTATGATTATAGAGGGGCACCTTTTCCTAATAGGGAGGATTAGCAGAACCTATAACTGATGGTTATAGTTCTGAACACTATAAACCATATTCTGACTTGATGACACAAAATCTGGTTAACCAGCAACAATGAATACTGAACTCGGTCCAACCACAGCCACAAGAAACAAAAAAAATTCCACATGAGGTTAAATAAAAAAAAATGCAACAAGTTTTAGGAGGTCATTGGACCCTGTGGAGGCAGAGAACTGGATTAACGAAATGGAAAAGGTTTTTCAAGAAACCTTTTCCAATGAGAGACAAAAGATTGAATTTGCTAGCTATACATTGAGAGAAATGAGTTTGATTAGTGGTGGAAGAAGGTAAATAGGAGTTTGATTCTTCAACAGTTTGATTGGGTGACTTAGGAACAGTTTAAGGAATTGTTTTCTACCGTTATTTTTACGTGATTTTATGAACAAATGTTAAGGAAATTTGCCAATGTGACATAACCAGATCAGGAATCGGTTAAAGAATTCGAAATGAGGATATTGTTGTTTCACTAGATTTGTAGTAAGGGTGTTACTAATAGAGGCAGATAGATGCCAGAAGTCTGAGTGGGGGCCTAGGCCTAGACTAAGAGATGGAGTGATTTCAGCTCGATTGACTAGTTATATGGAATGTCTTTACTTGGCGTGTGTTTTGGAAGAGTTTAAGTCTGATAACAGAGGAAGGTATGAGCAAACACAGGGTGGACAAAAAGAGATAGGAAAGAGTTTTCCCAAGGCAGATTTGTAGGAGCTGACAGGCATCACTAATTTGTATAGTTGGCACAGCAGGGTGCCCAAGGCCTCGGGATAGGGCAGAATCAAGGATTTAGGCCCGCATCGGCCCATAGATGTAGACCTAGGAAGAGTTTTGGGATCCGACTAAAGCAAAGTATGGGATTGTGAGGAGCACAGAGTGTAGGCACTCGACCAGCTCAGAGTACTAGATTTGGACCATTTCAAAATTTTGAATTTTGACCTGCACAGAGTACTAATCAGGATGGCGGCTCAACTTTTTCGGACACCCCATGTATCACGTGCGGGAAGTACCATGGCGGTAGGCCATGCTACTAAGTTACCGGAGGATGTTATTGGTATGGCAGTGTGGAGCATCGGGTTCAAAACTGTCCAGTTGTTAGAAATAATTAGTCAATTTTTTTTGTCCTACACCTACAGCTAGTGATATTAACACGTAGAGGTCCTCGTAAGAAAAGAGGACAAGGTCGACAGGGACAAACTCGACAGTCCCAAATCTAGCAAAGTAGAGGCGCAGGACATCGGCTAAGCTCTATTCAATGTTTGGTCCGGATGCTACAACGTCCGATAATGTGGTGTCAGGTACACTTCTGGTTAAGTCACTAGATGCTCATACACAATTTGATTCTGGAGCATCAAATACCTTTATATCCGATTGAAGGTGAAACTCATTCTTTAGGAACTGATCTTGTGATAAGCACTCCATTGGGAGAGTCTCTCATTGTTTCTATGGTTCTCTATAACTGTACTGTCCATGTAGGGAATAGAGATCTTCTTATGGATCTCATCCCATTTGCTGTTCGAGACTCTGATATCGTACTGGACGACGGTTGGTTAGCCTATAATCATGAATTCGTAGATTATTAGGAAAAACCCTAGTATTGTTTGAAAGTTCGTAAGTTATGAGTGGTAGTTAAGTTAATGATTTTACTAATGGGTGAGAATGATATTTTCGAGACGTGATTAGTGCTAGGTCTGGAAGTTAGTTTGAGAGTACGATAAGAAGTATGGGATCCTACCTTGCCATTTTGTTCATTCTTTTGTATGTTGAATTCAAGGGCGACTTAATTGAATGCCAACTTACTATGAGACATCGCAGAAGATGTTATTCATACTGAGTTGTCTTATTACTTTTCTAGGATATTTATCTGCTTCTTTTGAATCTATTTGGACTTGATGGATAGTATCCGACCTATTAACCATGGAGAAGTTACGAATCCTATTAAGGACTAATAACCCTATGAGTTGTAATTGCTTTGAGTCATGGGGTTAACTTTGAGAGCCTTGAAGCTCGACGATGATAAGAGTAAGGTGCTGGATTATGGCGTTAATGATCAGGGAAACATTGGGTGTATCTATCTCTGGGAGAGCCTGGAGTCGGTCATGGCTGGTCTTCTCTTGGTTCTCGAGGCGATGCTCCTCTTGGATGGCTGAGTTAAGGATGTGGCTGGTAGTCCTGGTAGCCTGGTGTTGCTCAGGCATGGTTGGTTGGGTGTGTCAGACAAAGGACGAGTTGCACTGTGATGCTTACCTCCCTAGCAGAGTCGCTAAAATGATGCCAAGGAAAGTGAGTTCGCAGTTGACATGAAGGTGCCACAAGGAATACAGTCTGAGTCAGATGCATAGTATGCTGGTGTGGGACACATCAAGGATGGAGCAATGACAATGACCACCCATAGAGAGCCTGAGGATGGCACTGTTGTGAGGGCGATGGCGTGGGGTGAATACATGACGATAGTCAGAGTCTGATGCTTAAGTCCAAAGTCAAGGTCCTATATGTTTTTCTCTCTAGAATTCTAGAGTGAGAAAGTGAATGTGAGAATGAAAGTCAGAAGTCTTCTAGATAAATTCTCAAGACCCCTATTTATAAAGGATGAGATGATTATGCCATCAAGTTACACGTGGCAATCCCTGGGAGTGACACATCACAAAGGGGCCCACAGGTGCCGATGCTCCATGGATTGTTGGGCCGCATGCAACCGACCTACCCCATACTACGTCGCTCTATCTATCTTGAAAGACTGGCTCCCACGACACCAATGTGGCCGGAGAACCTCTTTGATCTAGCCACCAGTCTAACGCCTTTGTAGAGAGAGACGTCGAGGACCTGGCAGTGGTGGGGAGACTCTGACGTCAAACTGCTAGGTGGACTAGGCACAATGCCCTTCGGAGACTTGCTCCTGTCTTGGAGTGACCTGTGGGTCATAGTCCCTCGGGGTGCAAATAAAAGCCCCCAGTGCCGGAGCATGTAGGCTAGTCATGTAGACACCGTGACGGAGATAGTGTCTTAGAGATCGAGCTTATCTCGCAGGGGAGTACTTGTGCTAGAGCACTCGAAGCGCATCCAGGTAGTGTCCTGGAGGAGTCATCTACTCGATGGACCAGGATAGCATCCCGGAGGAGCCGTCTACCTGGTAGAAGGGGAGTTTTCATGCCGAAGAACTTAGAGTTCCCTAACGGAGATAGTGTCCCAGAGGAGTTGCCTATCCATGCGAGTTTCTGCACACTCTAGAGAGTGAGTCGAAGCATGTTCCACTATCAAGGCAAGGTGCGGATGATGTGGTGAAATAACAAATCAATGCGGGGGTGTGGTAGTGTGACAGAGAGCCGGAGGTGCGCGACTGTATCAACAGTGCGATGCATGGGACGATGGAGTGTGTATGGTACCCGTGACATGATAATATGGTAGAGTGCTTGGGGGTGTGACTATATTAGTGGCGGTGTATGAGCGCGACAGAGTGTGGGTAGTGCTGGGGCACGTGACGCATGAATGGCGTATGGGCGTGACAATATCTGTCGCAGAAATGGGCATCATGCCGGGGTCACATGACGCATGGGTGCGGTGACGATTGTTCTCTGAAGAGAGTGATGGGGGTCCAAGGGGAAGGCCGAGGCCAATCCCCTAAAGGCGGTGGCCTAAGCCAACCACCCTTGGCGAAGGCCAAGATACGCTGACCTCGCCCACTTAGAGATTTTACACTAATAAGTAATTAACATCATAGGTATGACATTAAAATGTACAAATTATTTTTGAAAGGCCCTTACGCAAGCACGATAAAAATGTTTCGTGCAATAACAAATTGAATTCAATATATAATATGCATATTTATATATCTTTACAGCCCAAATTTTCTTTGTTATGTACTATATAAACTTCTAACTAATGTTTCTCTATATGTTTACCAAATCAGAATTAACAATATGCACAAAAACATTGTTCACTGAAATTTCACCACAAGGGATAATTTATTTTGTCAAAAGGAATTTCTCCCACTTGAAATAAAGGTGAATATCTTTGGTGAAATAACCATAAAAACATCAATTGTGCAATTAGGTTTTGTTCTGCATTTCAAAGCTTCTAAAGTGAGGGTATGAATAAGACCGTCTTGTATTTGGCACGGATTTTCAAATTATTGTTGAGAAAAATACTACTCTTGTTGGCAGATCGGAAATTGGTCCCTTGTATATTCGGTCGTGTGTGCTGACTGCTGTACCGTGACTAAAAAAATTAAAGTTACACCCTTATTGACAACAATTGTTGTTGATGTAGTGTAATAAGTACTTGATCCTAACAGTGTCTCACACGACAAAATCTTCTTCATTCATGTTCCCGATTCGTTTCCTTCTTGAGTTTATAAGTCCACATGCATCTTCACCAAAATCTAACAAGACACAACACAGTAAACTCTGAATTATATTCTTTGGGTACCTTTGGGAACCTACTTCGTTGGCTCGACATACGCTAGAGCTACCTTTCTAATGTATATATATATATATATGTATATGTATATATGTGTATATATATGTATGTATATGTATATATATGTATGTATATATATGTGTATATATATGTATATATATGTATATATGTATATATATGTATATATATATATATATGTAGATCTGTATATATATACATATATATATATATATATATATATGTATATACATACATATATATGTATATGTATATACATACATATATATGTATATATATATATATATATGGGGGAGATGACAAAATGCTAGCGCTGGCAAGTTGCCAGTACTCTGGTTAATATCATTTTCAACCCCTCAACTTCTAAGCAGTTCACTTAAAACACCTCATACTTCTCAAAAGACTAAAATTGATCCCTCTCAAGATTAGAACATGTCATTCCTGACCAAAGGACAATTTAGCCATACAAAATTGATATCAGAGCCAAATCAAAGGAGAGATACAACCGGAAATCTCATGAAAATTTCTTGTTTATTAAATCATATGACATGAATTATACACTTAGACCATGGAGTAAGAAAAACTGAGATAAGAGGATTATTAAATCAAATAATGGATGCATCTCATGCAACCTTAAATACCTATAAAACTCTAAACAAGATAACATCTCAGATATTAACTGAATTACACAATTCAGTTAAAGGGTTAGGAAGTGAAAATCACGTCCTAAACTCAGATAACTTCTTATCAAATTTTGAAAGTTATGACACTACCAATAAGTACTATAGCAATGAGACTTCATATGTATTTGAAGAAGTTATAGCATATAGTAGTAGTGAAGGAAAACCCTCTTCGAGTAGTTCAAAAGACATCAAGGATCCCATAAAGGGAATGGGTGTCAAAGAAATAGAAAAATTAATAAACGACTACTTAAACAAAGTAGAAAAAGAAAAATTATTGAAAAAATCAATGATGGATGAAATAGATCCAGCTGTTCTAAAAGAATAGTAATATAAACAAGAAGAAAAAATAGCCATATAAGAAGTAAATAACGCATTTTCTGATATGAATTATGGAATGGAGAAACCGATCCATACCATGTAGGAGCATGGAATCAAGAATTAAATTTAGAAAGAATCCTAAATTCAATAATGCCCCTATAAGGACAAATTTAAAACAAGAATTTGTTCCTAAAAATGGAATAAATGAGCCTGTAAATCAATATGACATATATCTTGATATCGATTGTATTTTAAATACTGAAGAAATAATTGATAATTGGGCTTAAGCCTTAAGAATTGCCATAATATGTGGTAATTTAATAGAAAGGCAGTCTATGAAATATTTTATGCGAGCAACCTTACGAGGAAACGTAGCTAGGTTCTGGAATAATATAGCAGATAACAAAATGATAATTGAAGCCCAAAGCAAGCTTAATATTTCTAAAGAATGGATAATGTTTTATGCAGATAACCTCAAACGAGAGTTCTGCGAAATATCTATAAATAATATAGGTATTAAAAAAAGTGATTTTACAAATTTGAAAAAACTACAAATATGTGATATGTGCTATTTTAAAAATTGCACTCGTGAATTTAAAAAATATTTTTACAAGTTCGAATTTAGAGACAGCCTCCATTGGCAAAAGCAATTTATTGTCAAACTTCCTAAACCGTGGGACGAGTTAGCAGAAAAATCATTTACCAAACTCCAAAACGAAGGAATGCTTTGTGATTCCATAGGAGGAAGAATTGCAGCTATAGAAGAAGTTCTAATATTCCGTATAAAAAACCTTCATGTCCAAAAGGTTATGTGGCGAAAAAGGACATTATTCAAATAAATGCCCAAGTAAGAAAAGAAAACAAAATATAAGACCTTTTCTTATTTTCTGAAGAAAGGTACGAGCCCGCATGGGGATACAAATTAGATTCTGAAGATGAAGCAAAAGAGCTTGTTTCAGAATACGATTACGAATCTGATGATGAAACAACATCAGATGATGAAGAAAGTTTAAAAAGAACTTTAAAAGGCATAGGCACGATCTTCATGATGTTAGAAACCAACGACCATGAAGAAGAAATGATTCTTTTATCTAATAACGTAATTAGTCAGAGTGAATCAATTAAGGAAGAAACTCCCGGTTCTACTATAAGCCATTAGGAGATACCTAATATTAGGATTGGAGAAATATAAAAAAAACTCTATATTCAGATTTAGGAGTAAGATGAATGTAGAGATTTTCGAAGGAGAAACCTCGGTAGGTCAAACTGGAGAAAGAATACCAGACATTCCTCTCTTCAAGGCAGATAAGGTAAAACAATACCTTAAAGAAGGATATCACTATGTCCATATTGGTATGATACAAGTTAGTGTTTGTCCATTATTCATAGATGGCAGAGATACATCAGTAATCTGTTGTTTAACAGACAATCGGTAGAAAACCTTTGAAAAAACCCTAATAGGGGGTATCCAAAGTAACTTATATAACGGACCAGTTTGGTTTAAAACTACACCAAACTACTCCATGTCTTTAAAAGATCCTTATCTTAATAAAGAATTAGGACTGAGAATTCAGACCCAAGGCATGACCGAACTACGAGAAGTCTACAAAAATATTGCAGTACAATATCGTCTAGTCTATAGAGCGGTAATACCACAAATCCACTAAGTAAAATGCTAAACAGTAAAGTAGAACTATTTGAACAAACAATAGTAATGTCTGAGCCATAAAAGCACGGAAGATAAATCTAAAGCAACTATCATGGCCTAAAAAATGGGTGATAGGAGAAAGACTCGCTAGTAAACAACTAGAACAAATGCAAAATAGAGAAAATAAAGGTGTTGTTATCCTTGAAGAACCAAGAAGACATTCTGTCTCTTCGATACCTTCTACGTCTACAAATCTAAAAGGTAAAGGAAATGGAAAAATGTTAGAAGAAGCTTTAAAAAAAGAAGACAGTTCTAATGAAGACATCATAGGATATTAACAGTTGCCATTTCAATCAGACGAAGTATGTCATCACGTGTAAAAACTATACATGTAATGACCACGACATCAATAAATGGCACTCTCAAGAAGAAGCTTAAAGAAAAGGGCTTAACATATGAGCTTGAGAAGGGTATTCAAGACATTATGAGTATTATCAAAAAGAAAAGAAGGTTCGAAAAAATGAATAATAAGCAGATGGCGGTAAATCCAAACAATTCTTACATAGAATTAAGTTTTGACTTCCAGGGTTATCATCCTTTTAAAATAGATGCTTTAGTACATACTGGAGCATCCTATTGCCTGGCAAGATCAGGAATTTTTCTCTCTGAAAAATGGATCAAAATAGATCAACTCATGAGCATGCGAATGGCAAATGGCGATGAGTTCGATCCAAAATATGAAGCATATCATATTTCGGTCATGATAAATGGAAAACAATTCATTATAGAGCGATTAATCCAATTCGACGACTTAATTTGACGGCAATTTTCTAATAGGAAATGCTTTTCTCAAACAAGTTGAAGATCGACCATTTATTCAGGAAGAGTTTCATATTGAAATACAACATTAAAAAATTCAATTATTAAAATATGCTGCTAAAAATGTAAATTTAGTTTTCGTCTAGAAAAACTGCGAGAAATCCAAAAACATATCCAGAGTGAGTCTCTCTATACAGCCTAGTGTGGTGAAGAAAACAAAACAGACTCATAAAAAATGTTACTTGAAGAAAAAGTAAAAAAGGAAGAGTTATCTAACAAAGAAGTAACCAAAGAAGATGACTGTTGGGTTAAAGAAATAAATCAACATTATCAATGCAAACAAGGAAAAGAAACTCTTAGTCTTGATAGTATAAAAAAGATATTAGAAAATAATTTTAGTGAAGACCAGTTAAAATTATGGAAAAATGATAAACTTTGGGTGACATTGACTCTCAAGGATAAAGATTATGTGGTTAACGTAAAACCAATGTAACATAGTCTTGAAATGGTTCAGGAATTTGAAAGACAGATTCCTGAAATACTAAAACAAGGGCTCAGAGAGCCCTCATTCAAGTCCAGCTTTCATGGTAAAAAATCATGCAGAACAGGTTAGAGGAAAAGCCAGATTGATCATAGACTAAAGAGCTTTGAACACAAAAACTGTCAAAGATGACTATAAAATTTCAAATAAGGATATGGTGATAAACAAAATCCAACTAGCCAACTTTTTCTTGAAGTTTGACTTAAAAAGAGGATGTTTTTACAAATCAAAATGGAAGAATTATCAATTCGATTAACTGCCTTTAGTGCACCACAAGGGCACCATGAATGGACATTGTTACCATTTTGATTAAAAAAGGTTCCACCTTTATTCTAAAGAAAGATGAATAACATTTTTAGAAAGCATGGAAATTACTGTGTAGTATACATAGATGACATATTAGTATTCTAAAAAACTAGAGAAGAACGTGGAAATCATCTAAAAAAGATAGCACAAGAATTCATTGACCATGGATTAGTACTATCGCAAAAGAAATGTGAATGGGAACAAACCACCATTAACTTTCTGAGAGTAAGAGCTAGAAGGCAGAAGAAGTTGGAGAGTGTGAAGTGTGTAAAAGTGTGAAGAGTACTAAGAGTGTGAAGTGTGCTAAGAATTAGTGAGTGTAACAATAGAAGGAACCATTCCTTTCTATTGCTTGTATGTAATATTTCCTTTCCAGTGTAAATAAAAGAAGTATTTTTTGTACGACATTTTCTACTACTCTTTTCAAACCAATATCCTGGAATCTTGAGAGTGTTTGATAATAGCCATTAGCCAATTCTGAAGAACGTAAGGCATCGAGCTGTGTATCCATTTGGTGAAAAGCTTGGATATCGAAAAGCAACAGGAGAAGCATGGCGAGCGTACATTCAAGGACTAAGAACAGTATCCATATAAGTAGCATTATATCCTAAAATAAATTTATGATTTATATTGTATGTTACCAGTATTAGGGTGCATAAATTTATATTTTCTAAAATTTTGGAGTCAGATTGGAAATATGTTAAAGTACTAGGGTTATCTAGCACTAGTGAAGAAGGAGATATAATCTGGACCGTCCATAAATCATGGATAGACAGCCAGATCGTGTTGGCAAGAAAACTAATTTGCCTGCGCGAGCAGTGGATCGTGTCCCTCTCTCTCTTTATATATATATATATATATATATATATATATATATATATATATATATATATATATGGGAGTCGATCCCTGTCTACCGGTGAGAAAAAACTTATTTCTCCACCAAACCACTACTCTTTGTAGCGGTTGCAATTATTCTTCACAAAAACCCAACAGCAACACTTTGTTGCGGTTGGAATAATTGAAAAAAAGCCTAACCGCAACTAAGAGTTGCGGTTGGCATCATTGTTTCAAAAGCCAACCGTAAGTCTTTGTTGCGGTTGCGCCCCCCTCCCACTCCCCCCTTTCCCCCATGGCCCCCCATCCCCCCTTACCCCTTCCCCCATGTCCCCCCTTCCCCCCGTCCTCCCCTCCCCCGCCACGTGGCCTTGCCCCCTTCCCCCATGGCCCCCCCATGTCTAACCGCAACAAAGAGTTGTGGTTGGCCCCCTTCCCCCTCCACGTGGCCCCATCCCCCCTCCCCCGCCACGTGGCCCATCCCCCTCCCCCCCTCCATGCCCAACCGCAACACTTTGTTGCGGTTGGCATGCCAACCACAACAAAGAGTTGCTGTCCCCCGTGATGGCTTCCCCCCCCCACGTGGTCCCCCCCCCCCCCGTGATGGCCCTCCTTCCCCCCGTGATGCCCCCCCTTCCCCATGGCCCCCCCTTCCCCCTCCGTGATGCCACGTGGTGTCCTTCCCCCTCACTCACAGATTTTTTTTTGTCTTCTTTCTTCTCTCTCCTTCACTTTTTTCTCTTTATAATCCCTCCTCCCTGAACCCTTTCTTCCACTCTCCATCATCTGTACCAACTGTCTTCATACTCCATATCTCACCTACATAGTCTCCACAACAATACAAACAAAAAAAGTTTACGCTAGAAGATCGGTAGATTTTTCTTTAAATATATCATGTCAAAACAAGTAAGTATTTTGAATTTTCTTATAATTCAATGTTAATTTCAAAGTTCAAAAATAGTCATTGTAGACTCAAATCGAAGATAACGAAAATACAAATTTAAGGAAACAAAAATCAGATCAATCGGAGATCGGATGAGCGGTATTACATTTATAAATTCCAAAATAGCAATTTTTTAGGGGGTCAAAATTAGGATTTTTACGAATTTATAAAAAATAGCTAGAGCTAGATTTTGCCAAAGTACGAAAAAGAGACCCTAGTTATTTTTAAAAAATATATATATATATATATATATATATATATATATATATATATATATATATATATATATATATATATATATATATATATATATATATATATATATATATATATATATATATATATATATCAGGGAAAACTTTCAGATTTTTCCAAAGACCGGAATGGGGTTAACTGATACGGGAAACCTTGTAACTTTGTAGTGTAATTTAAAATATCAAGCCAGCGCAATTTCGCGCGAAACTTTTATGAGAACCCTAGGATGTTAGGAAGTTCCATCCCTCAGGAATTCGGGTCATTCGGAAGTCGTTAGCTATCTTTTTGGCCGAACGGGCTTTTAAACGCTCGATCCGGATACCGGTTCGGGATTTTTGGGCGAAAAGTCCGTAGAATGCTTTTTAGATCAAGAATGAATTCGGGAAGTTTAAAATAACATTTCAAAGCACTTTTGAGATTGTTCTGATGCCAGGGGCATTTTGGTAATTTTACGGTGTTAAGTTTTTCAAAGGACTTTTTAGTCTAGAAATGTAAGTAAAACACCTGAAAGGTTGTTTTGAAGCTGGTTTAGGGCGTTAGGGTGATAATGAACCCCGGAGGCATTTTGATAATTTGCCGCTCATCGGGGGTATTTTGGTAATTGAACGTTGTAACACAACTGGAGGAAATAATTTTAACACTATGTGTGTTCCTAGGGTGTAACACTATGTGTGTTTAATGTGAATACGAAACGTAATTGTCGCTAACGGTAAAAACTTAATTAGACAGTTTTTCACGAATTTATAAAAAATAGCTAGAGCTAGATTTTGCCCAAGTGCGAAAAAGAGACCCTAGTTATTTTTAAAAGATCTATATCAGGGAAAAATTTCAGAAATTTTTCGAAAGCTATGATTCCACAAACCAAATCACAACAATCATCATCGTCCTCCTCGACCATACTGCCAGCTTCGATACCTAACACTTTATAATGGTTTCTCTTGTCATGATCAGTCATCTTATTACACAACGCACACTTTCGCAATTTTTTTTGACCCGTTGCTTCTTCAATCGGATTCTTCATGCGTATTGCTCGTTTTCGCCCTTTTGTTTGAGAAATAATCGGATAAAAAATGTCGTCCTCCTCACCTTGCAGGCTAGTGCCGTCAATGACTGGCTGTGAAGCTCGATTGAATCTACCGGCTGGAGTCGTCCGACTAGTCAGAGTGTCCCGTCTTTCTGGTAATGCCATCCTAAACTGTGCAAGGTTAGCCTTATCCCGTGCGGCTGCTTCAACTTGATACCTGTACCCATCAAATGTTAACGCTGCATCCAATGATAAACCGTGCATGATGTTACAAAGGTGATTATATCGCAGCGTCTCAGATTGCTCGAAATCAACTGAAACATTGGGCACGTAAGGAATGTGACCGTGGACTCTATTGGCTTCCTTCGTCCACCGTTCCAAGATATACTGTGGAGGGATTTCACGAGCATTCTTGGCGCTAAAAACCCTTAACGCGTGTCGACAAAGTATACCTTTATGCTCAAACAGTTGACAGTTGCAATTAACCAACCCGATGTCCATACAAACTGCTACGGTAAAATGTCTTCTGCTCCTCGGAGCCGACGAAGAGCACGGATTGGCGAAATTCGTCACATTTGTCAAAGCATAAACCTTGATCACTCTGGTGGAATACTCGTGCAACTTTGTCATGCTATATTGATTCGACTTTAGTAGTTCCTCTTGAAACTGTCTAAACATTTCCTTGGTATAGACTTGAGCCGCATGAGCCTCCAAAGGTGAAAAAACTACTATGGCTCTTTCTCTGTAAACTGTAGCCGCGTCGGCTTCTCTTTCAAGGAAAAATTGCTTGTCAAGGGCTTTCTGCATCTCTAGTACGAACTCTGTTATACTTGAAGAATGGCCTACGTACCCATCAAAGAATGCATTCATACCTTCGCTTCTCGAGGTCGTAGTCATTCCGGCTGCAAAAAACGTCTTGGTGTAGGCACCGACCCACTGTGTCTTGATCTCATACAACGATTGTAACCATTCATGATTGTGCAAATGGTAGTCATCCATTAACTTGGCCCACCTCTCCTCGAACACGTCTACCGTCAACGATTTCTTCACACATGTATTAAAGTCATCTTGAATGTCGGATGGTTTGCATATACATTGTGAAGCCGTTCGGGATATTTGTTGCTTATGTGCCATGTGCACAGGCCATGGTGAGTATCTGGAAGGACCTTAGCGATTGCATTTTTCATTGCCAGATCTTGGTCAGTGATGATGGTCTTTGGAGGAATATGATACATTGCTTTAAGCCACGTTTCAAATAACCACATAAATGACTCCTCCGTCTCATCCCTAAGCAGGACAAAGCCAAACAAGATTGACTGATAGTGGTGGTTCATCCCAGTGAACGGAGCAAAAGGCATAGAGTACTTATTTGTGCGGTATGTGGTGTCAAACGTCACAACATCCCAAAATTTTGGTAAGCAGCTCTAGAACGGGCATCCGCCCAAAATATAGTACTAATGCGGTTCTCATCATCCAGTTGGAGACTATAGAAAAAGCCAGAATTCTCACTCTGAAGGTGCCTGAAGATATCTAAGTGTACCTTGAGAATCACTCTTACCGAAAGACTCTCTCCTCTGAGCACGAAGTTCATTTCGAAGGTCTACTTCATTGAAACTCAACTTGTCAATCCCCCCAGCCTGGCTTGAGAAAACCCCCATCATTCTAGAAGGTGGAATTTTAGCCTCGGACATTGTAAATATCAGTTGTCTGTGTGCCGCGCTTATTTCTCGGTGTTGATGAATTTGACCAATCTTACTAGGGGTCATCAACTGATGATTATGGCTCAACTCCACTCCCGTCACAACCCAATGGTTTTCATTTTTTCGGTGTACTGCCACATGGGCCTTGCAACCAGTACCCGGAAATGTGTCGCGTTTTCTTTGTCTTGATGGCCCTTCGTCACTGATCCGAACAACCGGGGGTACATACGGTGCTCCTCTATGACACTCAAATAGTCTTCCACAAATTTGATCTATATTCGCCTGTTTTCTAGTAGTCTTGGTTCTAATACCGAAACCTATCGTTTTCGAATATGCTCTATAGTATGCTTCAACTTCGTCCAGTGTTTGAAAAACTTGACCCATGTAAGGTGGATCAGAATCTTCACAAAAAGTATTACCTCGAGTTGCATCCATATTTATACTGAAATCTAAAACATAAAAATTATATCATTCTCAACAAGTCATAGAATAAAATAAAATAAAAATAAAGACTCTTTCCTCTGGTTGTGAAAAATTTTACAACATTCAATTACCAAATACCCCCGATGAGCAGTAAATTACTGAAATGCCCTCGGGGGTTCATTATCACCCTAACGCCCCAAACCAGCTTCAAAACAACCTTTCAGGTGTTTTACTTACATCTCTGGACTAAAAAATTCTTTGAAAAACTTAACACCGTAAAATTACCAAAATACCCCTCTCGGGGTGGCAAATTACCAAAATGCCCCTGGCATCAGAACAATCTCAAAAGTGCTTTGAAATGTTATTTTAAACTTCCCGAATTCATTCTTGATCCAAAAAGCATTCTACGGACTTTTTGCCCATAAATCCCGAACCGGTGTCCGGATCGAGCGCTTAAAAGCCCGTTAGGCCAAAAAAATAGCTAACGACTTCAAAATGGCCTGAATTCCTGGGGGATGGAACTTCCTAACATCCTAGGGTTCTCATAAAAGTTTCCCATGAAATCGCGCTGGCTTGTTATTTTAAATTACACTGCAAAGTTACAAGGTTCCCCGTATCAGTTAGCCCCTTTTCAGTCTTTGGAAATATCTGAAATTTTTCTCTGATATAGATCTTTTAAAAATAACTAGGTCTCTTTTTTGTACTTTGGCAAAATCTAGCTCTAGCTATTTTTCATAAATTCGTGAAAAATCCTAATTTTGACCCCCTAAAAAATCGCTATTTTGGAATCTAAGAATATAATACCGCTCATCCGATCTCCGATTGATCTGATTTTTGTTTCCTTAAATTTGTATTTTCGTTATCTTCGATTTGAGTCTACAATGACTATTTTTGAACTTTGAAATTAACATTGAATTATAAGAACATTCAAAATACTTACTTGTTTTGACTTGATATATTTAAAGAAAAATCCACCGATCTTCTAGCGGTTATCCACCGATCTTCTGGCCTAAAATTTTTTTATTTGTATTGTTGTAGAGACTATGTAGGTGAGATATGGAGTATGAAGACAGTTGGTACAGATGATGAAGAGTGGAAGAAAGGGTTCGGGGAGGATGGATTATAAAGAGAAAAAAGTGAAGGAGAGAGAAGAAAGAAGACAAAAAAATATATATGTGAGTGAGGGGGGAAGGACACCACGTGGCATCACGGAGGGGGAAGGGGGGGCCATGGGGAAGGGGGGCATCACGGGGGGAAGGAGGGCCATCACCGGGGGGGAACCACGTGGGGGGGGGGGAAGCCATCACGGGGGACAGCAACTCTTTGTTGTGGTTGGCATGCCAACCGCAACAAAGTGTTGCGGTTGGGCATGGAAGGGGAGGGGGACGGGCCACGTGGCGGGGGAGGGGGGACGGGGCCACGTCGAGGGGGAAGGGGGCCAACCGCAACTCTTTGTTGCGGTTGGACATGGAGGGCCATAGGGGAAGGGGGCAAGGCCACGTGGCGGGGGAGGGGAGGACGGGGGGAAGTGGGCCATGGGGGAAGGGGAAAGGCCACGTGGCGGGGGAGGGGAAGACAGTTGGTACAGATGATGGAGAGTGGAAGAAAGGGTTCGGGGAGGATGGATTATAAAGAGAAAAAAGTGAAGGAGAGAGAAGAAAGAAGACAGAAAAAAAATCCCTAAGTGAGGGGGAAGGGGGCCATCACGGGGGGGGGGGGGGCACCACGTGGGGGGAAGCCATCACGGGAGACCGCAACTCTTTGTTGGGGTTGGGCATGGAGGGGGACGGGCCACGTGGCGGGGGAGGGGGGACGGGGCCACGTGGCGGGGGAGGGGGGACGGGGCCACGTGGCGGGGGAAGTGGGCCAACCGTAACTCTTTGTTGCGGTTAGGCATGGAGGGGCCATGGGGGGAGGGGAGGAAGGGGGGCCATAGGGGAAGGGGCAAGGCCACGTGGCAGGGGAGGGGAGGACGGGGGGAAGGGGGGCCATGGGGGAAGGGGAAAGGCCACGTGGCAGGGAAGGGGGACACCACGTGGCGAGGGAAGGGGACCAACCGCAACCCTTTGTTACGGGTGGGCATGAGGGGTAGGACGGGGGGAAGGGGGGCCATGGGGGAAGGGGGAGTGGGAGGGGGCGCAACCGCAACAAAGAGTTGCGGTTGGCTTTTGAAATAATAATGCCAACCGCAACTCTTAGTTGCGGTTGGGCTTTTTTTTCAATTATTCCAACCTCAACAAAGTGTTGCAGTTGGGTTTTTGTGAAGAATAATTACAACCGCTACAAAGAGTAGCGGTTTGGTGGAGAAATAAGTATTTTCCCACCGGTAAACAGGGATCGGCTCCCTATATATATATATATATATATATATATATATATATATATGTATGTATGTATGTATGTATGTATGTACGACAAATGAAATATGTGTGTCACCATAGGCACATTGCCTGTGGTGTACACAGAAACGCTGTCGTTTGATCACGGGCTGTAGCCTCTCCTTTCTCCTTCTTTGTTTATCAAACTAGAACGTCTCCTTTGAATCCCCATCCATGGCAGGCTACACCTTATCTTGCGCATGGGTCAGAAACTACTCCAGTAAGCAGTGCACAGAGTCTGTGCCTACCTATTTGCAATATCGGGTTACATGCGCGATGGTGGGTGGGCACGCTGTCACCGCTGATTAGTGAAGGCGACGTCGACGATATGAATATATTGAGCAGGTGAAGAAAGGTAGAGATTTTAATTTCAATGGTAGGCCTTTTAATTTTTCTCCTCTCTCCTTTCTCCAAGACCGCCCATTTCCATCCATCTTTCACCATTTAATCAGAATCAACTCTTACTATGTCTTGTATACAGAAGGAATAAAGGAAAATACAATGGAGTAAGAGAGAGGGGATTAGAAGGAGTTGGGGGCTGCAGCCCATTTCTACCAAACGATGGCATTTCTGTGTGCACCACAGGCAGTGCGCCTGTGGTGATGCACAGACAAAGCTGCTTATGCCCGTTATTCGAGCCACGCCCCGATTCCAGGCCTGCTTGTTGAAGATTGCTAATAAACTACCTTTGCACCGTCAACCACCTCCAGTGAAGTTTGAACACTTTCATTACCCTTTGATACCTTTGCTGCTTTCAACCTGCCGCTGTAGTCCTTACCCTCCCTACCCGATGTCTGCCCCTTCTGAATGGTTCTCCTTAACACTGACCGGACTCCTATCGGGGCCTGCTCTGATGTTAGGCTCTCCGCGAATGCTATTGCTGCATCCATTGACACTATCGTGCTTGCTATTACTGCGTACTCACATTATCTTAGCCATCACACGATTTTTCTGCTTCCTCATGCTGACTTATTTGTACAGATGCCTAGGCCGGAGTGTCGGTCAGCCCTGGAGCACCTTTTGTGTTGTATAGGTCAACGTCATATTGCCCGTGGCACGGATCAGGTTTTACGTCTTTCCTCAGCTCTGGCATGTTTTGCAATTACCTCAGGTCAAGGACTGAAGCAGGAATGGTTTGCTCGGCCTCCCTGACATGCTTGTGTCGAGCCAGTTCTATTGTGGTGTTTTGTTAGTCTTGCAGGCTGTTGTACCTCTTTTCCTTTTCTTCTTTGTTGTTTAGCAGTATCTCTGTACTGGCTGTAATTATTGTACATGTTTTGCGGAGGTATATATTCATCTCTTCTCCCATATATATATATATATATATATATATATATATATATATATATATATATAGGGAGCTGATCCATTGCTAGGGCTACGAACTTAATTAACCCAAGTTGCTAGCGCAATCTAACTGTCCACACGCGAGAATAGACAGCCAGATCGCGCGCCACAACAATAATTTTTTTCACTGTCCGCAACATAATGTACCGGACGGTAAATTATGGTCCGCTACATTATGTTACGGACAGCCAAATTGCGCTAGCAATGGATCACGACCCATATATATATATATATATATAGTTTTCGGTCTATAAAAGACCTTAGGCTTCTCTTGTACAAATCATTGAGAATTTTTGAAATCAAAAGCGCAGAAGTTCTCTCAAACCTTTATCTCATCTCTCCCTTGTTCTTGTTCTACTGCTAAATTCTGCAAAAAAACTCCCTTGTGATCTTCAACTATTTTCAAGCAAGATTTCTTACGTTTTACTCAGTCTTTTAGAACAAAGTATACATAACAAAAAAGAAAAAGAAATTAGTTCAGACATAGATGAATTATGCAATAAATTAAATAATATTAAAATTGAGAAATGTAGAACAATAAAAACAAAAGAAGAATGGAAATTCTTAATCTATGATAAGAAACAATAGTCATATTTCTAAATCTACTAATATACAAATAGCAAGGCAGCTTAAAAACGAAACAAGCTTTTGTAAAGAAATCTATACACACAACATTACGGACAAGAAGAATATAGACCTAAATACACTAGGAAGCCCTTACGAAAATAAAATAACCTAGAAAAACTTACTTTTTACGGAAGAGTAGAGCTAGAAAACCATTTCTAAACCCAAGGCATGTTAGAAAATACGATAATAGAGGCATATATAAAAACAAAATTACATGTTATTCATGCGGAGAACCAGATCATTTAAGTTCTAGTTGTCCTAGAAGACAAAATAACAATAATTTCAAAGCCATGATAGTTAATAATACAAATGAAGATCTATTAGAAGAAACTGGGGGGGGGGGGGGTGAGGGGTTGGCCGGAAGACAAGTCCCCGGTTAGACCGAAACACCAGTTTTAGAAAAAGGTAGTATATCAGAGAAAAACAGCGGAATAGAGAGCAGATTTAGAGAAAGTATGGCAAAAGCTGGAAAGAGAGAGAGTTTGGGTTCAAGTTTGATATTCAAAAGTTCAGGATGCTGGGTAGACTTATAACTGGACTAAATCTCAGATGCTGGTTGAACTATCAGGGTTTTCTTTTTTGAAAAGAACTCAGGGCATGCGTTAGTCTGTGGATTTTCAAAGCCATCACTCGGCAACTAACCCTAAATGACTCGCTCCCACTTTTGTTTAAAACCTTGAAGATAACTTATGACAGTTCTTTAGAAAGCATAATCAATTTAAAATCTAGCTAACAGTCAGAGGTAAGCGTAATCATTTTGAAAAACAAAATGGACAGAGTCTCTCTTTATTCAAGTAAATGCCATATGATTTCTAAATCTTGCCTATATTAACTGCTCTTTGGCATGTTAAGTTTTGAGATATTTATTTTTCAATTCATAGAAGACTTTTCACCACGTGAGCATTTTCACCCCAGAATAACTAAAAAACTGAGTAAAACGTAAGAAATCTTACTTGAAAATAGTTGAAGATCACAAGGGAGATTTTTGCAGAATTTAGCAGTAGAACATGAACAAGGGAGAGATGAGATAAAGGTTTGAGAGAACTTCTGCACTTTTGATTTCAAAAATTATCGATGATTTGTACAAGAGAAGCCTAAGGTCTTTTATAGACCGAAAACTATACAGGAAAAGCTATCTACAGGAATTTACATAATTGCTTTACTTTACACGCGTTTTCTCTCAACAGACTACATTACAAAAGTAAAAGTAAAGATGTTTTGAAAGAAGTCATAAAGTTGCTTATGACTGAAGATGCTTGTAACAGCTGTCTTAGAGCTGCTTTAGATAAAGGCCTTCTAAAAGTTGTCTGCCACATCTTTGTGAGTCGAATGTTGCTTTTGAATAATGTTGCTTTTCCAACTTTTCTTCAGTGTCATGAGTGTGGTCATCTTTTTGCTTTTGCTTTTTCTGGAAAGCTGTAATGATGACTTGTTTCTTCCGTTTGTCAAAAGTTATGGCTGCCGAAAGTTGTTTGTCCTCAGATAAAGTTGCTTTTCTTTAAAGCATACTTGTTGTCTTTTTCTATTGTGTGCTGCTCATGCTGACTCTTTTATCTTTGTCTGTGGTATGATCGGTAGAGTCTTCAGAATCCTTAGCTTCCAGTACTTTGATTATGGAATTACTGTCATCACTTGGGCGCTGTCCAAAATTCATGTCTTGAAAAACACTTAAAATTGCTTCTGCTGCTTGTTTTTTAAGGTTATTTATTAGTATTTTGTTTTTTGCTTTCTTGTGTGCTTTACGTCTTTTTCTATTTTTCCCAAATGGTTAGGGGTCTCAGGGTTTGATTTGTCTTTACCTATGGAGCTGGACTAGAGATACCTTTTCTCGTATTTAAAGGATTTTCAACGATTTTGAGTAAATCGCCAACTGTAACAGGACTTGATGTGTTTTTACCTGCAGCCTGTGAAGCAGGACTAGAAACAGTTTCTCCTCTGTTTAAAGGGTTTTCAGTAACTTTGGACAAGTTACTAGCCATCACAGAATTTGATAAGTGTAAAACCGGACTAGCTATTCCTTTAACCTCGGAAATAGAGGGTTGTGTGGACTTGGAACAATGAAGAAGGTTATAATACTTGTTTTTTCAGTCTATTGCTTCCAATTCTAAAACTTGTATTTGTGATTTTAATTGTGTTGTTTGATGGTCAAAACTTTATTTGTCTAGGGCTAAACTGTCTGTTTTAGTTTTTAACAGATTATAATGCTTAATTATAACATCACAGTTTTTGCAGAACTGTGAGTCGGGAGTAGAAGAAACAATTGCATTTGTGGTAGTGCATTCGGGGCTGACATAATAGTTTACCCCGTAATGTGTGGTCATTAATTGGTGTGCTTCTTCATAAGAAAGTGTGCCTTTGTACCAAGGTCTGGGTTGATTACCAACACCCTTTACCATGGCTTCAGGAAAGTGCTTATATATGCCTGGAAATTGTCCTTTGAAAACACAATAAAAATTAAATTTTTTAGTGTCTCTAAGCTTATGAAAATATCCAGCAAGTCCGTTCATTGCATTGATGAACCAACCATTGTCTTTTTTAATAAAAGCTTGCCATAAATTGTCTAATGAAGTTGTCTGGTCTATTGGGAAATGACCTAGCTTAGGGTCTTTTACATTGAACTTGCTTCCTACTTGTATGACAGCTAAATTATTTCCATCAAAATTTATTCTCCTCTTGCCTTGGTAGTAAATAACAGGAAAAACAAGAGTTGTCTGATTAGGAAAATTTTCCTGATTTTGACTTTGTCGTCTGTATCCGTCCAAGGATGATGCCATTGTCTTTTGCACAAATCAACAAGTTGTCCAGTTTTAACAATTGCCTGGGAGTAGTATCCTACTGAAATAATTTTCTAGATAATAAGTCTGCGACAGAATTATCTTTGCCTTTTATGTGTTGCCATTCTATCTTATTTATCCTATAATTACTAAGGGTTCTTAAAATTTTAACCCATCAATTTGTATATCTAGAATCTTTATTTTTATTGTATTGAACAATTTCTTCACAATATGTTCATATACAAAATTCATGTTTACTTATTAATAATGCTTTAAAATGTTCTAAAGCATAAATAATAGCAAGTAATTCATAGTCTAAACTTGTCAAATACTGGTTGCTTTCTTTATATATTTCACTTGCATATCTACATATTCTTTCTTCTTTTTTATTACTGTATTTATTGGGTTCGCAATACAAGACTGCTCCCCATCCTTCTTTACAACCATCAGTTTTGATGATTAATAATCTGCATCTAACGGTAAGTGTAAATCAGGGAGTTGTCTTACTCTATTTTAATATGCTTCCTCTTTCCAAAACTGGTGTTTCGGTCTAACCGGGGACTTGTCTTCTGGCCAACCCCCCCCCCCCCCCCCCTCATTTTGGTATCAGAGCCTTAAAAGTTTTTTAAACTTAAAGATTCTAATGATATATTTATCAAGTAAATGAGAAGTATTGAGTAACCCAGAGCAAGTAACACCTTTCGCATCATATCATGAGTAATCGACCCCCAAATCCTACTTATTATGATAGTTATACAGAAGATTATGAACAATATTCTGTAAATCCTGTAGACATTACGCAATTTAATCACTTCTATGCATCTTTAAATGCTTTAAATTATCTTAATGGTAGAATTAGGTTCCATATACAATCTGGTAGATTCAGATTAGTTTTAAACCCTTTTAATACATATGTTCGTTGTTTCTTAAATCTAGGAACTCATTTTAATCGTGTTAATGAATACTTAGAACAACTATTGAGACATCACATAGTGTTGTTAGATAAAGAAAACAATTCGTTCTATCATGATGAGTACGTCAGACAACTTTTAAGAACAAACACTCAAGCTGCTTCTAATGTAAGACAGATTATAAGAAATAGACAAGCTAATAGTATAAAATATACAGAAAACTATGATAGTATACACGATCCCAGTTAATAAAAATGGATAGAAGAAATTTAAACTTAAATCCTAGACGTTTAGATCTTGAACCATACCAGGAACCATTTAATTTTGAAGACATATTAATAACTTTAATCTTAGTCAACAGACAACGTCAGATATTTTAGACACTTGTAATAAATTTTTTATGACTATAGAAACAATAGATGTTACAAATAGTAGAACAAGACATTATATAGATACAGATTCTATCACACTTTTATATAATCCTTTATCCTTTTATATTAGATATTTTTTGAATTTAGATGCTTTATTAGAAGATTTTGACATTTTCTTTCAACACCTGATTGGCTTTTTTATATATAGTAAAGACCAACAAAATAATGCAATTTATTATACTGAGTTTCGCCCCAGACTTAGACAACTAGAAGAACAAACATCTTTAGAAAGTTTAGGCGTACCTACAGACATAATAAATAACATGAATAATCTACAGTTAGATAATGAGTTAGAAGATATAAATTATAATGAAGACGATTATGACAATAATACTAGACAGTTAAACATTTATGAAAATGAAGAAGACATATATGAAGATTACTTAAACTATAATGAAGATGATAATGATTATCCATAGGATGATAAAGCCCTTGCTAATCTAGACAACACCTTAGGAGGAATATAAATGTCAACAAAGAAATTGAATATCTTAATTTACAAACAGACACAAAAATAGTCTTAAGACAATTAGAGAAAACTTAGACTATATAAAAGAGATATTAACACAAACTATAAAAAAAACCAAAACAACTTGATAAGGTAGAAATTTTGTTAGAAAAAATAAATAAACAATATGTAGAATATAAACAAGAATTAGACAAATTTAAACTAAGAATAGACAGTTTAGAAAAACAAAATAATAAGTTAGAGGATAATTTAAGACACTACTTTAAAATTCAAGGCTTAGAATATAAATGAGTACTTCTAAAGACTATGAAGCAAACTCATATAGAAGACGTTACTAACGATACTAATGTTAGCGAAGACATTTATAATACAAATAGGATAAGTTATAATTTAATAAACCATTTTACAAATAAACATGACATTCTTAATGCAATAGAAAACTACCCTTTATAGGAGAAGACCCCATTAAACGATGGGATTTAAATAACATATACTGCAAGTTGGATATTATTAATCCAGATCATATAGTCAGAACAGCCAATATAGAAGCAAACACTCAAGCTACTTCTAATGTAAGACAGATTATAAGAAATAGACAAGCTAATAGTATACAATATATAGAAAACTATGATAGTATACACGATCCTAGTTAATAAAAATGGATAGAAGAAATTTAAAGTTAAATCCTAGACGTTTAGATCCTGAACCATACCAGGAACCATTTAATTTTGAAGACATGATTAATAACTTTAATCTTAATCAACAGACAATGTCAGATATTTTAGACACTTGTAATAAATTTTTTACGACTATACAAACAATAGATGTTACAAATAGTAGAACAAGACATTATATAGATACAGATTCTATCACACTTTTATATAATCCTTTATCCTTTTATATTAGATATTTTTTGAATTTAGATGCTTTATTAGAAGATTTTGACATTTTCTTTCAACACCTGATTGACTTTTTTATATATAGTAAAGACCAACAAAATAATGCAATTTATTATACTGAGTTTCGCCCTAGACTTAGACAACTAGATGAACAAACATCTTTAGAAAATTTAGGCGTACCTACAGACATAATAAATAACATGAATAATCTACAGTTAGATAATGAGTTATAAGATATAAATTATAATGAAGACGATTATGACAATAATACTAGACAGTTAAACATATATGAAAATGAAGAAGACATATATGAAGATTACTTAAACTATAATGAAGATGATAATGATTATCCATGGGATGATGAAGCCCTTGCTAATCTAGACAACACCTTAGGAGGAATATAAATGTCTAAGCTTATGAAAATATCCAGCAAGTCCGTTCATTGCATTGACGAAACAACCATTGTCTTTTTTAATAAAAGCTTGCCATAAATCGTCTAATAAAGTTGCCTGGTCTATTGGGAAAGGACCTAGCTTAGGGTCTTTTACATTGAACTTGCTTCCTACTTGTATGACAGTTAAATTATTTCCGTCAAAATTTATTCTACTCTTACCCACTAGAGTAAATAACAGAAAAACAGAAGTTGTCTAATTAGGAAAATTTGTCTGATTTTGACTTAATCGTCATATATATATACATAGATATATATATACATATATATATATATATATACATATATATGTATATATATACATATGTATATATATGTATATATATACATATATATGTATATATATACATATATATGTGTATATATATATATGTATATATATATATATGTATATATATACATATATGTTTACACTTCCAACCTTGCCGTTTTGCATAATTTCAGTTGTGAAAAATGGATTTCAACCCTGGACCAGAAGATCCGTCCGTATTATACGACCAAGCAAACCATATCAGTACGCTCATATGGGATGGTGGAGTAAGATACTTATTTTATCAACTTTGTTATTCTTGGGAACGTTGTATATCGTTTAATTTGCTTAAATTGTATTTATTAATTCGTAGGAAAGAGCACTTCTCAACACGGTAGAAGTATCCGATAATTTTAAAGCATGGAAATTGAACAGAATCCAGAAAAGATTACTGCGTGGGATTGGGTTTGGGATTTTCACGCATGGGCAGATCTTTCAACAACTTGACCGGCACTTAATAGGTGCCCTTGTTGAAAGGTGGAGAAGTGAAACGAATACGTTTCACTTCCCTCTCGGAGAGCTGACAATTACCCTAGAAGATGTAGGGTTCATCTTAGGGTTACCGGTGACGGGGCGGCCGGTAATAGCTCCTCCGTCGGAAGCAACGAATAAGAGGACCGCTAGGGACTTCTTTACTTCGATACCCCAGGATCAATTTAGCACTGGTGGTATCAAGTTGAAATGGTTGGTAGATACCTACAAGGTTCTGCCGGATAACTACACGGATCAGATGCTTGTGCTGTACACACAAGCTTTCCTCTTGTGGGTGATGGGGGCAATTCTGTTCCCAACAACGTCGAAGAATACCGTCAGCGTCAAATATTTACCGTTGTTGGGTAACCTACTGGAGGTTGGGGATTATGCCTGGGGAGCCGCAACTCTTGCGTACCTGTACCGAGCATTGCACAAGGCAACGAGGCCCGACTCCAAAGCGATATGTGCATGTCTCTCGCTATTGCAGGTATATCATACAATTCTTGATTACGTGCTCGTTTCTTTTTTTTTGGGTTGAATTGACAATAAAATTTGACGATACTTTATTTAATTTGTCTTTGCTCTCAGGTGTGGTCTTATGAACACCTTGCTACCGGCGCACCCAGGCGTAGGGACGGAACCGATAATGTGTGGCCTCGGTTGTGCGCCTGGGAGTACAGCCGGAAGGACAGCCACTACCAGAGGAGAGACGATCCCCATCACAACATTACGTACTATCGGGGGGAGCTCGACTCGTTATCTCCTGGCCAGATGCGATGGGCACCGTACAAACTTTTGGCGCGACGGGTGGGAGAGTCGTTCGTCTTCACGCTCTCCGGGTTGCAACGCACACCCCTGATCCACTTCGAGGTCGCAGAGTGGCAGCTGCCAGATCGCGCTATGCGCCATTTTGAGTGCCTGCAGGGGTTGCCAGCCGGCGCGCCGGATATGAGGCTTAACAGGAACCCACCGGGTGTCCCTCGGTTTGGCAAGGCAAATGCGCACGACTTGTGCGCACGAGAACTTGAGGTTTGGGATTCCTGGCAGGACACGCTGGCGGCCATTGTGTCGGAGCCTGACCCCGTGATCAGTATCGAACAGTACAATGGGTGGTACTACCGCATCACCCGGAGGAGAGTAGCTCCAGTAAGGTTTGAACGTGGGGAGAAGTACCACCCTAGGGGTCAGATCGATGAGCACATGGCATACAATCTGGTAAGTTGGTCAACCAGTGCTTTAATTGAACTTGATGATTCTAACTGTGTATGAAGTTACTTATTTATTATCTCTCTGGATGTAGGTTAATGCCTCGTTCGCCTTCTTCCAGAAGTTGAGCGAGCGGAAGGATTTGGTGGATGCAATGGGCGAGGAGCTTCGCCAACAGGCTGAAGCGTTGGCGTATGGCTGCGGGAATTTTTTGCGCCAAGCATCGGGCCAGCCTTCCGGCGTCAGCCCGGGAATGGGTTATCCGGGGTGGCAGCCCCCATATGTGAGCGAGGGATACACCGATCCCTCGGGACAGACTTCGGGAGTGAGCCAGGGATATGGTGGTCCCTCTGTACCAGGAATGGGTGGTGATTGGGGACCGCCAAGCACCATGGGCCAGGCTCAAGCGCCGTGGGAAGACTACAGTGCGCCCTCCTTCTCTTTGCTATTGGACTCGGAACCCCAACCCCTCTCTCAGAGTCAAGTCACGCAAGACTGGGGTTTCGGACACATCAGTCTGTCGGAGACACTGCCCATTGTCCCGTGGGCAGGACCATCTATTGCCGAAGGAGGGCAATATCCCCCAGTCGACCCCCCGAAGGAGTGCAATATCCCCCCGTCGACCCCCGAGGGCAATATCGCAAAGGGCATCCAGTGAAGCCCCTAAAGCCGCATAAATGCCAAATAATCAGAGAGCGTTATTTTAGCGGCTTCCCCCGGGACAAAGCGTTGTATAGTGTGAATCATCCGGAGGGCATGGATTACACTTGCGAGTGGGGAGAAATGGCCTCCCTGGCTCCGGGGAGTTGGTTAGACAACGGTGTCATCTCCACATACGTGGAGATTCTGAAGGAAAGGGGTCGGGAGCGGCTGAACGGGTACCCGGCTATTTTTGGTGGATGCCTTTTATCATAGCCTCCTAGTGTCTGAATGGCATGAGTGGGTCGAGCAAAGGCGGAAGAAAAAGTTGAGCCAGTGGAGACCGTCCGCTAACCTACGAGCGTATCTTACTAGGGATAGTCCAGTGAGCGCAAGTGTTGCCGACGTTTTTCTAATCCCATTTTTAGGGGAAAGCCACTGGTACTTGGTTTGCTATGAACCGGAAGAGAAAGTCGTATCGGTGATCGACAGTCTCCACGACGATACCACCCACATGCCTGTGCTGCAGATGTACAAAGCCCAGTTGGACTCAATGGTAATATTACGATTGTTGTTTAACAGTTATTGTAACTTGGCATAAATGTTAACTCGTGTCTTACGCCGTTTTGTGTTTCTCGCAGAATATATTTTGTGCAATGGTCAATGGTATCCGTGGTAACCCTGTACCGGCGCGGCCAAAGCTCGATTTGCGACTGAAGAAGAGGAGGCCCAAGCAACGTAACACTTCGGACTGCGGCGTCTTCCTTTGCATGTACATGGATTACATTTGTCGGTCCGAGAGCCTCAAGGCGGCCGTGTGGAGCCAAGCAGAAGTAGACACCTTTAGATATATAATAGCTTGGCAAATTATGAAAGGCCGGCCTAGAGCGGTTAGGTTTATTGTAAATCCCGCTAATGCCAAGAATCCCCCCAACATGATTCCCCAGTTGACATTGTACCATTACAATGTCAAATTTTTTTAATAAACCATGATTATTTAGAAAGCTCTCATTGATTTGTGTTGAAGATTATTGATTGATTGATTTGTCTGATTTCCGTTGAAGATGATTTTGATTGATTTGAGTTGGTTTTTTGGCTCTCATTGAGAATGATTGAAAGGTGGAAAACAAAATGTGTAGCGGACAGTAGGGAAGTGCAAAAAATTTTCCAAGTGTTAGGTTAAGAGTTACTGTTGGGCCGTCCGCTACGCAATGTGGCGGACACTCGGGGAAGTGAGAATTTTCTAAGTGTTGGGGTTGAGAGTTTCTGCTGGGCCGTCCGCTACACAATGCAGCGGACAGTGGGGGAAGTGAAAATTTTCAGTGTTGGGGTTAAGAATTTCTGTTGGTCCATCCGCTACACAATGTGGCGGACACTGGGGGAAGTGAAAATTTTCTAAGTGTTGGGGTTAAGAGTTTCTGCTGGGCCGTCCGCTACACAATGTGGCGGACAGTGGGGGAAGTGAAAAAATTTTCTAAGTGTTGGGGTTAAGAGTTTCTGCTGGGCCGTCCGCTACACAATGTGGCGGACAGTGGAGAAAGTTAAAATTTTCAAAGTGTTGGGGTTAAGAATTTCTGCTGGTCCGTCCGTTACACAATGTGGCGGACACTGGGGGAAGTGAAAATTTTCTAAGTGTTGGGGTTATGCTGGTCTGTCCGCTACACAATGTGGCGGACGGTGGGGGAAGTTAAAATTTTCCAAGTGTTGGGTTAAGAGTTACTGCTGCGACGTCCGCTACATAATATAGCGGACGCAAGGGGCACTGAAAAGATTTTCTTAGCGTTGGAGTTTAGAGCGGACAGTGGGGTAACTCCAGGTGCAAAAATTTTGGAAGTTGTGCGTTGTCCGCTATACAATGTAGCGGACAATTGGGCGAATTTTTTTTTTTTTAGTTGTTGGTATTTTTTAGCTGTTGGTTAGACTTTGTTCGAGTTGGTAGTTTCTGGCAATGGAATAAGTGCTTTAGCAGATGATTAAACAATCTCAACATTCTCAAGCGCATGATATTCCATCAAAAATTTGATACCCTCAAATCATCAATTGACCATCACAATACTTAAATGCATAATTAAGAACCTAAAATTATCAGACACAAATTTATTAACAGAAATTTATAAACACAAATTTACAAACTCCCCTTCATTGAGGGAAAACTTTTTCACAGGTGCTTTGATCAAACACGGATACTTGAAACCTAAATAGCCCCTTGTGTTCAAAGATTACAAACTCCCCTTCATTGAGGTCGTGCTGCTCGCAGAAATTACTCCAACCCTCTGCGAAATAAAGTTGCTCTTGACCGCGCTTCTTCTTGATTTTAACAAGCCATGACCCCTTGCTGCTGGTTAAAGTTGCTTCGAGCCAAGTGGCTTCGTGCCAAAGTGTGGTAAGCAATCTGCAGAAGGCTACCGGTATGGCCTATCACATTCATTATAAGACAGATAAGTTTTTAAGTAAAGATAAAATTAACACACACGAAAACACAGAGTAAGAGGGATGCCTACAAGTTCGGTATGAAACCCAGGCACCATGACCTTGAAGAAGTGCCTTTTCATCGAAGCAGAAGCCATGGGGACGGTCGCCGTAGAGGGGGTCGCGGGTGGGTGAGATGTTGGAGGCAGAGAGAGAGAAAGAGAGAAACGGGTGGAAAAAGAGAGGCCGTTCTGATTGGTAATTAATAGGAGTTTGACGTCCGCTACATTGTGTAGTGGACAGAAGGCATACCAACTTTTTCTGTCCACTATATTGTGTCGTGGACACTTTACAATCCCAATAATGTTCATCTCTGGTGCGCCGTCCGCTACATAGTGTAGCGGACGGGGCAAGCCAAATTTTTTTTTAAAGTTAATCTGTGAATGGGTCCATCAGAAATAACCTTCCAGTCTTCGGTAATAAGAAGCTAATCTCATCAAATATTACGTATTATTACAAATGTCAAACAATCTTGATGGCTTATACAAAAAAACTAAAGGTCCACTGCAGCTGCTTCTTCCTCATCTTCTTCCTCATCTTGCGAAACCCCTGGACTTATCCCCAGTGCCTTGTAATGGTTCCGCTTGTCATGGTCGGTCATTTTGTTGCACAATGCACACCTTCTCAGCTTTTTAGGTTGAGTTTCCTGTTCAATAGAGCTCTTCATCTGCGTAGATCTCTTGCGTCCTTTCGTCTGCGATATAATTGGGTCCAAAGGCAGGATATCATTGTCGTCTTCCTCCCCCGGCTCGTCATCCTCTGATCCCGTTGTAGGCTCAGTGTCAACCGCATTGCTGACTGAAGCTGCTTCCAACTGGTCGACGATGGGCTCTTGCTGCTGAGCTACCTCGAGGAGATGTTTATATCCGGCCATTGTAGCAGCACCTTTTACGGACAAACGGGTGAACATTGTACAATGTCACCAGATGATTATACCGCAACGTCTCTGATTCTTCAAAGTCAGTATACGGGTGCTCCGGAAAGGCAATGGTACCGTGCAACCTGTTTGCACCTTTCGTCCACCGTGGCAGGACATATTTATCAGGGATTGTCCTGATATTCTTCTGGGTGAAAAACCGCAGAACGTGTCTACACAGGATGCCGTGGAACTCAAACTTCTTGCAAACACATGTCACCGAATCCGTCAATGTGTCATGGCTCACCGTATAAATTCTTGCAGCTCGGACGAGGTCATTCACGAGCGAATAAACCTTGTACTCACGCGTAGACATTTCTGCCACCTTGTTTATACTGTATCGTCCCGATTTTCGCAGCTCTACTTGGTATAGCAAGAAGATCTCCTTCGTATAGACTTTGGCACCGTTCAGCTCCAGCGGGGTCTCGAGCAACCTTCTCCTTTGTTTGTACGTTGTTGCAAAGTCGGCAGCCCTTTCTTTTACGAACAACGAAGCTACCGCTTTTTGTGCGGATGCAACGAAAGTCTTCAAATTGGTAGCTGTACCCACATAACTATCGAACGTGGCATTCATAGATTCACTCCTGCCCGTCGTTTTCATGCCCGCTGAAAAATACCTCCTCGTGTAAACGCCAATCCATTGCTCTTTGCGCTCGTACAAGTGCTGGAGCCACTCGTTGTCTTGCAATGAGTAATCCCGAACAAGCTTTTTCCACCTCTCCTGAATTCCTCAATCGTTAACGACTTGGTAACGCACTTGTCAAAATCCTGTTTAAAGTCTGGATACTTTGCGTACACGTGATGCAGACGTTCCGGGTATTTGTTGCTTATGTGCCAAGTGCACAAGTTGTGCCAGGTGTCTGGGAAGACGGTCGCAATAGCCTTCTTCATTGCCAAATCTTGATCGGTGATGATCACTTTGGGTGCTTTGAAGTTCATTGCTTCCAGCCACGTCCTAAACAACCATACAAAAGAACCCTCGCTCTCGTCCCTTAACAAGGCAAACCCGAACAGGATGGAGTGATAATGATGATTGACGCCGGTGAAAGGAGCGAACGGCATCGAGTACTTGTTGGTACGGTATGTGGTGTCGAAAGTCACGACATCCCCAAAATGCTTATAAGCTAGCCTCGAACGACCGTCGACCCAAAAAATTGTACTAACTCGATGCTCGTCGTCAAGTTTATAATCGAAGGTAAACTGCGGGTCCTCCATCTGCATCCGTTTCAATAGGCTCATTGTCGATTGCGCATCATTGAGGTCATACGCGGCTCGTCTATGGGTTCGGACCGCGTTACGAACGTCTGTCGTGTTAAAGTTTAAATTTTGAATTCCCCCAGCCTGTTCAGCAAGAACATTAACAATCTCAGTAGGTCCAATTCGCGCATTGCTCATTGTGTGAATTAGGCTCCTCGCGACCTTACCCATCTTCTTGTGTTGATGCATCTGACTCACCTTAGAAGGAGTTACTAACGGGTGATTGTGTGCCAGTTCCAGGCTGGTAATAAGCCAATGATCATGATTGGGTTTGTAGCTTACGAACATCTTGACCTGGCAATTTGTGCGCTCAAAGCAGTCCCGTCTTCTACGGGAATATCCTATTTCGTCATCACTGTCATCATTGCCTACGCGTGTCTCATTTTGCTGTGGATTTCTGCCCCTATGACACTCGTATAAGCGAGAGCATATCTTTTTTGTTACGTTGCTTGTTCTTGTAGTCTTTATTCTAATGCCAAAACCAACCCTCAATGAATACGCTCGAAAACATTCTTCAGCTTCTTCCAATGTTTGAAACGTTCGTCCTAGATACGGATCACTAGCATCTACGGGGACGTTGGAGCTCGACACGAAATCAGACATTGTGAAACAAGACCTGTGTAGAAATAGACTACGCTTAACAATCAAATGGCATTTCTAACTGAAAATATTACCTAAAAATTACCTTGGCGAATAGACCAATTTAGGATGACAAACATACCGTATGCATAACCCCTGAAAGTGTCTCCAAATTAATAATTATTAATTTATTGAACATAACAAATTAAAATTACTAAGATAAATAGACGAATTCATCATGCCAAAAAATTGAATTAAACTATAATGAATTTATTTAGAGTTAACAAATTACACCTTTTTTATGAACATCATGTCTAGAACATCACAAATTGATGAATACAGTGACAAATTTTTAGAACATAAAAAAAAATCTATACTTTTTTGTCCAAACAAAATAAAATTATATTTTACCAGTCAATCCATAAAGAAAACTTCACCATTCGCAAACTTACCTTGCGTGAGTGAAGCTTGAAGCAAGTTACTCAAAGCTTGAAGGGAGCTGAAAATGGAAGCGAGTCCGAAGGAGAAGAAAATTGTAGCTGAAAGAGCTTGAGGAGGTTTTTGGGTATAGAAGTACTGTCCGTGATACTGTGTAGATCTACTATTTCCGACAACATTGACGTGTGTAGAAATGAAGGTACAGACCCGTCAGTTGTGTCAGGACGGTCGTTCGTCGGCTAGACAGTGTAGCGGACGACTTTTTGGCTGTCAATGTGGGGCCAAGTAAGCCGTCCACTACACTGTGTAGCGGACGGGGGAGCAGGGACAAGATGGTAAAAAGGTCCGTCTGCTACACTGTGTAGCGGACGACTGACAGCGCCGCAAAAATAAGTGATCTGGGCCGTCATCCCGAAGGGATGGACGGCCAGATCGCGCTAACAAGATCTCCTATTTTGCTAGCGCTCTCAACGGATCAGCTCCCTATCTATATATATATATATATATATATATATATATATATATATATATATATATATATATATATATATATATATATATATATATATGGATCGTGATCCATTGCTAGCGCTAGCACTGTTGCTAGCGCTGTTTGGCCGTCCGCTACATAACGTAGCGGACGAAAATTGGCCGTCCGCTACATTATATAGCGGACGGTGCTAGCACTGCTAGCGCTAGCAATGGATCACGGTCCTATATATATATATATATATATATACATACATGTATATATGTATACATATATACATATAGGGAACCGATCCAGACCCACTAGTGGATAATATCCACCCAACCGTAACAAAGTGTTGTGGTTATGAATTACGTAATTTTTCGGGAAACTTATGCAATCGGGCCTGAGTGTGCCGCATGAGAGACTTTTTCATAAAAGGAGGAACCAAAAAATAATGTGTCTTTTTTTTCAAAATTGATACAAATGGGCTAATTAGTGTGCCTAAGGTGCAATGAGAAAAAAAAAGTGACAAAAAATTACGTAATTTTTCGGAAAGTTATGAGTTGCCAAAGTCTGCCCGAACAGGCTCTTCATAGAAAAATCCAAAAAATAATGTGTCTCGTTTTTTTTCAAAATTGATACAAATGGGCTAACTAGTGTGCCTAAGGTGCAATGAGAAAAAAAAAGTGACAAAAAAATTACGTAATTTTTAGGAAGTTATGAATTGGGCCCTAAAGTGTAGCCGAACAGGCCCTTCATAGGAGAACCCAAAAAATAATGTGTCTCCGTTCTTTTTTTCGAAATTGATACAAATGGGCTAACTAGCGTGCCTAAGGTGCAATGAGAAAAAAAAGTGACAAAAAATTACGTAATTTTTTGGAAGTTATAAATTGGCCCCTAAA